>OMNV01008959.1:44038-94934 GCA_900303265.1 Brotula barbata
AGGACAAGGCTTCATTTAGTGATATTTTTAAAATTAAATGTCAGCAGGTCTCTCAATTACAATTACAATTACAATTTGCATTTAGCAGACGCTCTTATCCAAAGCGACGTACATATGAGAATTACAACAACACAAGCAAGGATCTATTCAGTAGAGCGACGACAGTAACTCACAAAATCCTTGAAAGGCTGCTTCTCTGGAGTTTCCCACTCATCACTGATGTTCATGTACCTTGGAAAAACAGACACAAATGATGTGGCCTGTCTAACACACATTTGTAGTATAATTTGCTGTCATTAATATGAGATATTTCAAACTTACTTGTCAAAATCTGTAAAGAGGTTCACCCTGAATGTATGTTGCTTGTCCAGTTTGTATCCATCCGCGTTCTTTACTGCCTCCAGTGCCTGGGTGGGAGCAGCATACTCCAAGAAGATGTACCTACATCATGGAGAATATGTCTGTGTTTTAATCTAACAAGTAAACATAAAAGCAGTGTTCTGGCAGATATAATAATTGCAAACATAAAAACCATACCCTTTGGTCATGCCGTCAGCCTCTGGATAGAACTCAGTTGTGATCTTGCCAAACTTGGAGAAAATCTTGTGTATGACATTCTTGAGTTTTTCCAGACGCTCAGGGCCCACCTGAGGGACGTTGTCCACCACCACAACCGAGTCGATGCCATCGGCCTCCTGGGGCTTCTCTCTCAGGATGTCATCAAGAAGCTCTGAGGAGAGGACAAAAATGAGATGAGATGAAACGCACAATAGTCAATTCTGTTTGACAAGTCATACTGTTTTGGACTTCAAATCAAAATCACGCTGGGAGCCCTGACTTTTAGTGGACCTCATTCCATCAAACAGAAATTTTAACTATAGCAGTGATATTGCCTTTTGCACCAGGTTATTTATGTTCCGAGGGATGTTAGTATTTGGGGGTTTTGTTCAAACTGACAACTGACTACTCTGTATCACAGCCAGAATATTTATGATATTGCTATTACTGATGTATGCTATATTTTGGCTTTATTACTACCTTTGTGTTTATGCATTTTCTGTAATCTTTACTTCTCTGCTTGCGACACATGACAGTTTTCTGCCTGTAGGTCTCTATAAACAAGAAACTCAACTACACCAATGATGATTTACAATTAGATTATGCTTTACAGAATAACTAAAAGTTTGGGAGCCATAATGTATAATAATAAAGTATGGCCTAACAGGTAACAGATGGTTCACTGAATTACGCAGCTCTACCAGATTTACTAAAGAGAACTAACTTACGCGGTAAAACTGAGGCATTATGCAAAATACTGATGGACCCCTGGAATCCATCCTAAATGATCACGGACAATCTTGACTGTTATATGTTCCCTTTATCTATCCACCGCAGACCGGGGGACTCCCCACTAACCCGGATTATGTAGTTACATTATCTTAACTAGTTGCTACATGCAAACTATGAATTTTCACAATCATTGACCCTTTTGTCTACAACCCAGCAATAAGAAAAATGCTCGCTTTTTTCTTGAATCACGTTGCGCCATTTATAAAACGGAACCACTGTGAGTGGGATGTCTGAAGTCTGGGTGAGGCTCGGCGTGTTAATATTGACCAACGTTAAAGACAATTACTGCGTTGCTGTCAGTGATGGTTGTTACGCCCAATAACTTAACAAACCATCAAGAAAAGTAACACGCTACCGCTAGCATACTAGCAGCTGTAAGGTAACAACGGCGCGGACACAATTAGCATAGTTAGCTAACTAGCAACAGGCCAGAAAGCCGGCTTTTTTCCTGTAGCAGCTAACCCTCATCCTCGACGTCATCCTCAAAGTCCTCCGGGTCACTGAAGGAAGGTTCTTCTTCTTCATACTCGGGGTCGTCCACCATATCCACCGTATCTTGCATTTAACTGCAGTACGAGGCGAATTTCTTCCTACAACGGAGCCAAATTAAAAGACGATAGGAGGCTGATGGCCCTCAACCGTTGCGGCACCATGTGCGACTACGCGAAAATGGACGACGTAACGGAAGCGTACACCCAACCGGAATTTGCGCACAACCACACGGCAGCGCTGCAGCGAATTTGATAGATTTGAAAACAAGTAGATCGGTAGTAGTAGGGCCTGATTACGTAGTATTTACCCTGTCTATATGACAAGAGATCGAATAAACGCCGCAACTGGCTAAGTTAAGACTCTAGGATTAGAAAAAGGAAGCCACGCACCGGTACGTCCGAAATAGTTTCCCGCGAGATGGAAAATGAGAAGGACCATAAGGAGAAACTTTATTCTTTTAAATAACCGTATTCTCCGATTCAGCGTCGCTGAAGCCAGGTTTGCTTAACGCGACTCTTTGGTATGTTAGTTTGAATTCAAAAAGCTAGTAGTAAAGGAAATTGACGCTATTAGTGACTTTTTAATGCATGTGGCACTCATATGGAACACACACTTTAGCACCATGGACAGAGAGTGCATGAACGTATTGTCCCGTGTGTTTGAAGTCCTGGCGGAATCTGCGAAGTCTCTGCCAGATGACACCACCCTGGAGAAACTACTGGACTGGTTTACGGGGCTCACCGAGAGTGGTTAGTGCTGATGTTACCTCCCCCTCTTTCCTTCCCTCCTTCTTTCATTCTAGGTGGAGTTTGGACATGTTTCTAACTACGTATTAAAAACAGAGATCTGAATTACATTCTGAATTCAAATCTCTCCCTACTTTCTTCTCTGTGTATTGTCAAAATTATGATAAATGAACGTCACATCTCTACCACAGTCTCATATCCACCCTCTCCGTTGTTTAAGGGGGATCTCTGCTGGAGTCCTGCCCATGTGTTGTTGAATTCATATCTACTGTGATATCCAGCAAGGCCACAGAGGCCGATGTCCTCTCCTTCACCCTCAAACTCACGGGATTGTTAGCTGCCACAGAACGTGGCTTTGAAATGCTGCAGGTAGGACAGATGACCACATCAGCTTGTAGTCTTACTGAAATCTAAAATCAGCCAGCACATCCTGACGATTGTGATGTCGCCTTGCAGGGGAGCCTCAACCTGGGTCTAGTCTATGACCTTCAGCACTGGCAGGAAGCTGGGCTTTGGCAGGATCCCTGCATACGAATCGGATGGATCCAAGGATTAAGGACCATGATGCAGCACCCCAAGGCACTCCACTTTCTAGTAGCAGCAGGTATCCCTTTGTGCTAAAACGCCTGTCCTCACATATTGTATCTTAGATAAGGCCATTTGATATCAGGGACCTACGTAATACTGAAATCAGAAAGGAATGGAGTGTGATTTGCTGCTCTGACTCAGGTAAATAAAACATAAAACACTAAGACTAAAAGGAGATAGAGACGATATGACACACAAGATGTGTATGTATAGATTAGAAGAAAGAGTTTGACCTTGTTCAGAGCTATTGAGTTGTGCCTGAGAGCAGTTGTTTTCTTGTCTGAGTGTGGGTGATACTTTATTTTTCACTTAATTTACAGTTTTCGATTTTACAAAAACAAAATAGATTGAGATGATGTACAAAATATAACAGAGAAAATACAACATCAGGTGGGATACAAACTGGACTCAACGAAGAGGCTCCCAGACAGTTTACAAGATTACATAGTCTACATAGAGTACAAATGTTGAAAAATAACAAGACACATATGAGACATATGACACCGGACAGTACAAACTGAAGAGACTGAAAGGATCAGACAGTAACCCACGAAAAGGATAACATGAGAAAACAATTGATAAATAAAATTTAGGCGTACCAATAGATGTTGTGGTGTGTGTGGCTGGTTCGGATGTACTGGAGTCCTTCAGAGGGGAGGGTTTCAAAGATGCATAATATGTATATGTCACTTTCAGTAAAACCCTCTGGCTGTTCAGGTCGGTCGTTAAATGCTTCAATCCTTCATTCAGGACACTCGTGTTTGCTAGAGTGTGTCTATAGACACATTGCCCCCATATCACACTCACTCTCCATGAAGCTCTGAATTTCTGTCAAAAGTAGTGCATTTAGGTGTTTTTTATGAAAAATATGTGTTTTATCAAGATGCATATGAGAGGAGAGATCATGAAAGCTTGGAGCCCCCTTTTAACTTGGGCACAGCCATTTTCTCTTTCTTATTTGTAGTACAGATAGAAAATTGTGACATGTTGTGACTCTGCCTCTAACTCATCACGATGCCATTGTATTTTATTGCTGCCCAGATTCTTTAGGTCCCCTTCTACAACTCCAGACAGACACAAGCCTATTTGTTGCCTCAGCTGCCAATCAGTTGCTCGGCCACATCCTGCTCCTCTTTCAGTCTGTGTTTTCAGCAGAATGCAATGGAATAGAGAAGAGAACAGAGGGTGAAGGGAGGACATGTGCCATTGCTGCAGAAAGAGAACAACCAGCCCACTCAGTGGAAACTAGCACAGAGTACATGGGTGTCATTACTGCAACCTCAGAATACCTTAAGGAATCATTGGCTCCCCCAAAGAACACAGAGCTCCATCAGACCGTGCAGAGCCTCAAACTGCTGACGCTGCTCTTTGGGCAGGCCATGCCCCCTCTCCGGGACTTGCTGATTGGGACAGTGTCAGGCTCTCTGGAGGGCCTGGTGAAAGCACGCTTTAGTCAACTCACTCTGCCCCTGATGGACGTAATTCTGGCTGCAAACAGGTACTGATTTGATGCATGTTGTACTTATTCAAATCTCAATAGCCATTTTTTTTGTTAAAAACTGCAAGTTAATATTTTGAAGGTTATTTCCACTGTTATTGACCGATGTCAGAACTAATACAATTTAATGAAATATGGTGCAATGCGATGACTCAATCAAATTGAATGAGAATTCTCAGACAAGCAGGATGTAAACATCATACAAAGCCATTTTAAGTCTGGTGTCTGACTCTATACACAGACACACACAAAATCATAAAAAGATAATGGCAGGAGACACATGGAAAAGGGAGAAAACGGTGGATGCACTAGTCTCATCTCCACAGTTCAGTGCAGGATAAGGCATCAAGGTACGCGATGAAAGGGACCGTTGTATAACAGGTCATTTGCCGATGTCTGACGCCTTGCTGGAGATTCTGAGCCTCCCTCCCATGAAAGCACATCTCACAATTACTTGTTACTTTCTGTATTTTTGTATTTTTGTTCTCTTTGTGATGGTATAAACCAACTGGTGGAACAAGATCGTAGATACATGAGGTATTAACAGACTAAGCCTATACAGCATCACTGTCTTAGTCTAGTGACGGATGGCCTGAGTGCATGTCTCTCTATGTTTGTCTTCAGAAGCTCCAATTTGAAGGGATGTGCCCCAGACCAGAGAGTTATGTGTCTGCTTTCATCCATGATGGATATCAGTAAACCCTCTGACCTCGTCCATGCTGCAGCTGCCGTTCTCCGCAGAGGCCATCAGTAAGCATCTGTGCACTGCGTGAACCCAAAATGGTGTCAAAAGTCTGTCAAGCTTTAACTGCTCTACTTTACAGTCACTAATGTGTTCTCTTTCTCTTTAGTGACACTGTCCACACTACCAGGGCAGTGGGAATAATACTGCTTCCCCTAGACATTATCACTGGTCACCCATTATTGGGCACCCACACAGCTGGTAATAAGCACAGATATGCAGAATAAAATAATCCAAAATGTTAATTCAAGGTATGTATTTGTTTGTTGTTGAGCATCTTTATGACTAATATATTATTACCTGATCCTCCAGCGGACAGACATCGCTTTGCGATGACAGAACAACTGAAGAGTAAACACTCCTGCATCTCTTTGCTCTGTGTTTGTCTGACAAACACACCACAGATCACACTCATGGTGAGGGTGGAGTTAAATGTTGATGAGAAGATGTGTGCTGGATTTCTGATGAGTGGAAAGGAAAAGTCTAATGACCTCTATTTCTCTCCTCCTCTGCCTTTTTCACTCTTTTTACTCTCCATCACTCAGCCTCAAGACTTCCTCCCCTGTGCTCCAGATTCTCTTATCACTGCACTGTTGTCTGTCCTAAGGATCTGCAGTGGTCGCAGTTCTCCCTCATCCAGTGACTGTAAAGTGGTTTGCAGGAATGTCATCAATAGTGGCAAACTTCAGAAAAGTGCTCTGGAGGCTCTGACAGCTCTCAGCAACAGCCCAGGTAAGTGTGTGCATGTGGGTGGAATAGTAAAAAAAATACACCCTTCACTTTTTCCTCACCTTTGTAGAGATCAAGGAAAGATTATTCTAGTGGTTAGAGAAAAGAACCATAGTGTCAATAGATTGCATTTCTCAATATTACACGTTTTTGCAAACCTGCTGTTGTTTCTGACTTAACACATTTCATCCGCGAGAAAAGGGAATTGATCTTAAGGTAAAAAGTGACGGCTCATTTAAGAGGGCATTTTTCACATTACAATTTATTAAAAAACTGTACAATTGAAAAAGAAATCAAAATTCAACCTGTGAATAGATGGCTTAAAATTCCAGCATGATTTATTGGGCCTTCTTAGAAATGTTGGTAGTAATACAATGCAAAATAATAATGCAAAATAAAATTATTGTTTCAAATGTCAATGTCAGACTTGTTTGTTTCAGGAGCAAAGAAGAAGATGAGTGACGTGTTCACAGTTCTGATACAATATCTGCAAAATCCAGATTCTGACCCTATTGTAAGTGTGTGGGTATGTGTTAGTTGTGTAATGCTCATCATAACAAAGGAACAATTTTTTGGTGCTAGTGTTTCAGGGTCTCACTAAAGAATTTATGACTTAGTTTTTTTAGCAGGGATTGAACCTGCATTTCCTGTTTTTAACATTGCACAGTCACTGTTGTATTCTGAGTGCCAAGTCAAGTTTAGTTGTATAGCCTAATATCGCTTACAGACAATCTCTCAAAGCACTTTACAAGGCCAACAACGCAAAACAAACGATTCCTGGCCCTGCCCAAAGCTCTTTAGGAAGATAAGGATAAAGCTTAACACAGAAAGAATAATAGGAGAGAGGGGCAGAGAGAAAAAGATATCTCTGAAATGACTTCCTGTTTTTCAGGTGCTGCACAAGTCCTACCAGGCCTTAGTCAAGTGGCTCAGTGTGTGTACAGACATCTCCTCTACGGCCGACCAAATCAGACAAGGTAGGCGCCTCATTTTATATGATAATTAATCGCCTGTGTGAAAGACTCAAATGGGCATATGTGCGTCTGTTCAGATCTCTTTGAAGCTGTGAAGAAGCGTGTGTGCGACATGCGTTGGGAAGTGCGAGATTCAACCCTGGAATTTCTGGGACAACTGGCAGTTGTGCGTGAGGAGATGTGTTTATGTGAAGCCCTGTTGGGATGCAGTACTTGTCCTATCCTCATGGAGGCACTGCAGGACCCAGAGAGTTATGTGAGAGCCACCGCCATCTCTGCAGTAGCACAGACACTGGAACACAGCTGGCAGCAGGGGGCACCGCTCACACAGGAGCAGGTGAGCAGTCTGGCGGCTTCAAAGGACATTTTCATCACGAGCACACCAGTTTCTTATACTCAGATTGAAAAGCTTATGTCATACCGAACTTAAAATGTGTGGGACAGGGAGGTGCTTTAGGGAAACATTGTGAAACATCTGCTTGTGGCAAACCCATGAGCCGAAGAAAGACGAAGAAATCATAGCAGTGAGAGAATAAAGTTTGCATTTTTGTCATTTTGTCCATTTGCCCTAACTTTGTAGCGTTCACCATAATCATCATCGATGGTAAAAACAGTGTGGCCTTTGTGGTTTTACTGCATAACGCCTGTTATTCTTCTTTTAGCACTGGCTTTCCCTTCCCTTTTTTCATTTTGTCGTAGCTATTGTTAACGCCTTGTGATCTATGTTCACCCACAGCTTTGTCAGGAGTCTCATCAGACTGAACAGCAAAGTACATTTAAGTTTGATTTTGTTGGTTTTCTTTCATGTCAAACACCATTTTTGCACACAACAGATCACTGATAACCTGAAGTTTGCTAAACCCCTGTGGGCCCTCAGTAATTGTGTTCATACCCTGTGGTGGGAATAAGGCAAACCTTGCATTCAAACCTGACATGACATGGAAAAGTGCATTGAAATGGTCATTTAGCTCAGAATTCCTTGTTCGAAACTTCATCTTTCCTGACTTACACTGTCTGACTGATGGCACAACATGGTGGATGGTAACAGGTTTCTTTTTGCATTATTTTCCAGTTGTTTTCCTTGATGTGCAACCTTTGTGTTTTGTTCTCAATTGTGACCAGAACAATACTTTTAATTCTAATGTCTGTCTCTTCATGTGCCTCCAGGCTGATTTAGTGAGCAAGCTGTTGGACATTCTCTCCAAGGACACGGAGGGCTTTGCCAGGAGGGCAGCTATCCAATACTTCATAGCATGGTTTACTTCATGCTCATCAAACAGATTTCCATCACCCTCTCTTCTCAAACAGTCTGTGCCCTTCATCCTCTCACAAGGAAGCGCTGATCTGGACTGGGAGGTCAAGGTTCACACCATGGAGCTGGCGGAGCTGCTCCTGGACGAAGCCTTTTCAGGTCAACAGGGGTACAGGAAGGACACCATTGCATCACCAGACACTCCCACATACCTATCTCACCCTTATGCTGACACACTTCCCACACACAATAGAACACAGACTCTTGGACAGACACACACTGCAGCTGCTGGTGGGGGGATCATGAGGAGTGCAGAGTCAAATCTGGACAGTGTGTTGCAACTTTTGGTTGAGCAATGCGTCATACCAGCATTATTAAGTTGTCTGGTTGACTGTGATAGACCTGTCTGTTTGAAGGCTTGTCGCCTGCTGATAACACTCAGGGAGGCAATTTGCCCCGCTTCGCCAGGAGCCACAGATGGAGCCGCTGCCATGGCAACAGCCTCTAAAGTGTCCTGCGAACTGCCTGGGCGGGGCTGGGGACAAGAGATCAGAAGGATCATTGGGATAAAGATGAGATCAGTTGAGGCTACTGGAGAGCACGACGCAGCGGGAGACGAGAGCGTGAGCAAGGAATATGACAGTGACATGTGCGTGAACGTCTGCGAGTTGTTAAGGTCTCTGGATTTGGACGAGAGGCTGCCCATTCTAACTCAAAGCAGTGACCATGTCCACAATTCTGCCCTCTCGCTGCTACAGGACATACTTACTGCGAGTGCTGCACACACACGTCCAAGCACACAAGCAGAGCAAGAGGTCATAGCAGACTGTTACTGACACTCACACACTGTTCCCTAAGCAAAACCACACATCTGATGTAATTCACAGTCTGCTGACAGGCTGTGAATCATGACTTTGTGCCTGTTTCATTTTTGTTTTTTACAGTAAAGTTTGCAATAAGTTCACAAATTCAAACTTGAATCAGCATCGTATATCATTTTAAATGTCATCTACAGTAGTTGTGATGCCTGTAGCCTCAGAGCGTCAACATCTGTTTGAGTCTTCCCTGTCTGCTTTTTGATCATTAATTTTTTTTTAATTTTTTTTTTTTTACAAATATTGATGGTACCACACTTGATTATGTATTTTATTTTATACCTTTCATACCTTGGTGTCATTTGGAGGAAATAAATATATTTCATAATAAGGATGTGAAGTGTGATCTTTGTGTAATTGATGTAATTTCAAGGCGAAACCCATTAATCACCAAACAAATTGCTAAAACTGTAGTATTACATCATAATGAACTGTCCTAGACTTCCGTCTCGGGTTGTTACACTTCCGTTAATTTTGAGGCGAAAATGCAGTTTGACTTGAAAGAAAGGTTCTTGTAGGAAAGTAAAATTGAGATAGAAAACTCTGAATGCTTGTTTTGTCCTTCATAATAAACTCATTCCACTGTGTAGCAACTTTTAAGAAACAGTTAGAATAAACCCGTTTTTATCCATTTGTGTCCATGATCAGCTGTCAGTTTAGCCGTGCTCTTTTCATCAACTGAATCAATTCTTGGTTTATCCTTTCAGACAGATCAACACTTTCTCATTGCTCCTATGTTATTTCCATATCTGGCCTTTCTTCTTCTTTCTACCTCCACTGATTTCCCCAGTGAAAATGCTTTATTTGAGCATCAGTGTGTTCAGTGTTAAGATATCAGATGGAGGGGTATTTGCCATCTTCAAGTGTTCACACGCTCTTTAGCAGTCACATGGAAGAGCAGAAGGACACATGCGCAGAAAAAGTTTTCTCGTTAACTAATGAGCACCATGTCGATGACTGACTGAACACAGGCACACACTCATACTCGTATCTTTTTATCGAGTGTCACCACTTACACTCTCCTTGCACTGCTTTATTCTCCCTCTTGGTGAAGTAAAATTCTTTTTTTTTGTCTGATTCAGCTCATCCGTCCACAATGGAGGCTGTGGCACTCTTCTCTTACACAGCATCAGAAGCAGATGAGATCAGTTTTCACAAAGGTGACATAGTCAAGGTAGGTGTGTATGTGTGTGCTGGGTTTACACCTTGACAGGAGATAAATTGTTACACATATTGCATGCTCATTTCTTTTGTGTGTGTGTGTTGTGTAGGTGACAGAAATGGATGATGATTCTAGTTGGTGCACAGCAGAGATCGAGGGGAAACGAGGCTACGTGCCAGAGAACTACATTTCCCTCCTTCCTCATTCGTAAAATATCAACTTTGCTGATGTGACATTTAAAAAACAAATGTTAAGGACAGAAAAATCAGGCCTTAAGATTAATTTAGATTGATTTGTTAACTTGCCCTAAGGACTTTGGGTTGATTCACTCTGACTCTTTTAATTATGAGTGTATTAAGGTATGAATCATTTGGTGATCGTACTCCTTCTCTGTGTTTTTGTAAGGTGGTTTGCGGGAAGGGTGTCAAGACAAGAGGCGGAGCAGCGTCTTCGCTGGCAGGCCAGCGGAGTGTTCCTAGTTAGAGAGAGTGAGTCGGCTCCAGGAGAGTTTTCTCTCTCTGTGAGGTCTGTAAGCTCGCCACAACACAAGGCTCTTTCATTCAGTGTGACATTTAAATATAAGTGATGCTGTGTGATCAAGTTTTGTAAATCTGTCGTCTTTTCCCCGTAATAGAGTCGGATTAAGGTGCAGCAGTGATGTGCATGTGTTGACTCATAGCTGCTATAATTTTCTTTGTATTGTTTGTACACTGGGATGTTTGTTTTCTATGACACTGAGCACACTACAAGCATGCACGTGTTTCTGTGTGTGTGTCAGGGTCATCAAAGGGTGGAGCCACACTATTTAAATGAGTTCCGTGAAAACACATCACTCTAAAAATAAAACAGCTGCACATGCTTCATAGGTGTCTGTGTGTGTGTGTGCGTGCGTGCGTGTGTCAGGATATGTAATTTGGGTCAGCGATGGAGCGCGGCACACATTTAATCAGTGGAGGTGAATTAAATGTGTTCAGTTATCAGGGCATTATGTAATACACTTAGCCAGCGTGTGCGATTAAACACAATTACAGAGGTACATCATGCACTGAACAAATGCTACAAGCACATTACACACACGTTCATGTTCAAGCATATGGCAGAGGAAGATTTCTCTCATCACTCGACATCTTTCAGCCTGCAAGGGCTGAGAGTTAAATAGTGTGATTTGAGTACATGCACACACACGCACTCTTCACAAATACAGCAAATTTCTAAAAATAATTCCCAGCGGGGCATTAAATTCCATCTGATCTTTAGACATGTTTTGTGCACTGTTTTTATGAGCACCTTTTATTTTGGTTTGTCTGTAGGATTACTCAGTAATTGTGAACATGATCCTGGGAGGAACTCATAAAAGTTTTCCACTATTGTTGATCTTGCTTGGAGGAGATGAAGGAATTAAAACAAGAAGAACCTCTTAACACTACAACATCGTCTATGGTAGTATACATTTTTAAATCTCTTCAAAAGAAATGCACTTATTTAATAAAAATAAATAAAAGAAAATGATGCCATGACAGACTATGAATAGTGTGGTGTAGTTTGATTCAGGATATGGGTCCAGATCTCACAGATGAAAATACATTTTTGAATAATGTCCTTTTTGGTGGGCTAATACAAAAATGAATAGGCCAAGAAACATGCAACAGCTGTTGATGTGTAGCTGGCCCAAGATTCTTTTTTGGCATTGCTACTTTATTTGGATAGGTTTAGTGGAAATACAGACAGGGACGATAGGAGAGAGAGGGAGAGAGAGGGAGGGGGGGTGGAATGACATGCAGCAAATAGCACAGGTCAGAATCAAACTTGCGCCACTGGGGAATTTGGTATGCGCTTTATTTGGTGAGCCTCTGGGATGCCTGGCCGATTTTTTTTTTGTCTTTAATAGTTACAGGCATTGTTGCAGACATTGACGGTGTTTCTCTCTCTTTAAGACAGCATTCGACTGATTAAGCTTGTTCAGCCTTGGTGGAGGTATGCACGAACAACCTTTGAGTTTCAGCATTTTATTTTTTGATGATTGCATATCTTTCTTCTTACAATCTGCATATTTTGGCCTCGTAATCTAAGTATTTGTCTTTGCGTTATGCAGTAGGTTCCAAACAAACAGCAGCATTGAGCGTGGCAAAGACTATTTTGTATCTCCCAACTCTTTACTTCTATTACCGTCATTTATGTATATTCTACATAAACAAATACATTTTCAAAGCAGCACCCTCTGATGGCTTTTTCCATACACACTAACACTATATGTATGGAACTGTAACTGTACACTTTAACTGTGTTTATGGTCTTTCTTCCCACGGTGTTTAAGTTTTGCGTGTAAATTCTCAGCGTCTTATTTCACCAAAGAAGGGTTCAGGAATGAGGAACAGCATGTCATTTCTTCATGTGTTTTTCAGCGTGCTCGAGTTGAGCCTCACTTCTCCTTATCCTTCATCCTCCTTTAACTTTTATTTCCAGTTACTACGACAGGGTTGAACATTTCAGAGTTCTGGAAGCGGCTGGCCAGTACTACATATGGGACGAGTCATTCTGCTCCCTCAACCGTTTGGTGGATTTCTACCGAACTCACAGTATCGCCATGGAGACTGTCGTGTGCCTCAGAGACCATCCCTCTGATTGGTCCCCTCACCTGCTGTCTGAGTCTGGACATAACCCCTATCCTAATCCGTATAAAAGTAGTTCTGAGGAGTCACTCCCTGACGGCCGCCGCTCCTCTCACCCAGAGAGGGAATCCTCCCTCGTTCCACTGGAACCAGTATTAGGGGTAGGACCAAGCAATGTGTAATTATTCCTCACATCATGAATAGTACACTTATTACACACACACCTGTTTGTGTGATGCCATTGATCGGTTTTGTCTTTGTTTAGAATCCTCGTCTGGCTCATGCCCTCTGTGACTACATCTCCCCTCAAACTGGCCACCTCCATTTCCTGCGTGGTGACATCATTGACCTGCTAGACTGCTCCGATTCATTGCGCTGGAGAGGGCGCTGCAGGGGCCAAATAGGAATCTTTCCGCCAAAATACGTCCAACCTCTGTACCACTGACATCCCATCAAACACATGACTCCGTCCAAACCTTACAGCCAACGCTATTTTGTCTGTGCCGAAAATATGAAGGAAACTACAACTTTGCGTTCACTTTGACATGCCGTCCATAAACCCTACTATTCTCCTTCATGGCAAATGTAAGTAACCTGTACAGAAGGCAAATAAAGGGTGATATTATATGTTTATTTATGTTCTGATGTGCTTTCATTTGTGGCTGAACACTTGGAGCTTTAATTCACAGATCTTTTCTACCACGTGAATGTACAGTACATGAAGAAATAACATTACGAGACCAAGAACATTGACGCCTCTCCAATACTGCTGACAGATTTTCACTCATAAAACAAAATGAAACGAAAAATAGAGAAGATGTCAACCCAGAGTTTCTCCGTCTTGAGGTTGGTGCTTGACAAGCAAATTGAGGAGACATATGTTTAATACAATTATAAATATAAAAAGTCTTATTTACTAACACCCTCGTCAAATTGATGTAACAATTTAGAAACTCTATTAGGCGTCATTGTCATTTTGGTACCTGAAAACATAGAATATGATAAAAACTGATGTAGATTCATCGACACATAAAATTGAATGAAAGGACATTGGAACAAGAAGTTTGGATCTTGAAGCATTTTGGCTTGAGTAATTAAAGTTGTAAAAATTCACACACTCACACCCACTGATAAATTTCATTCCACAAATCAAGCTGTGAATGAGGTTTGTCAAAATGAACTTGTTTTTCCATTTAAACTTTTCAAGCTTTTATGTTTTAAAATACTTTCAAAATCAAGATATAAGATGCAAACTTAAAGCAGTAGTTGTATGATAAAAGGACAACAACAAATAAAAATGATTCTCTTCCTACTGAAGCAGTACCTCTCTTTAAAGATTATTTCTCAGGTGATTGCGCAATCATCTCTGAATTTGGACTTCTCCCACATTTAGAGCTGAAATCTGATCCTGTTTACATCTGGTTTTCCCCTTCAAAGAACAGATACATCTAGGATCGTGTCAAATCATCAAAAATGAAATCATTTATTCATCTTCAAAATCATTAATCCACGTACAATCACCTGATCTCATGGAGTCATGCTTCATTAATGTGCAGAATTCTCAGAATTGACAGACAGAATGACACAGCACACATAACATGAAATCCAAAGCCAATATATGGATGATGATATATGATCATTTCTAACTTCAAAAGAGAATGTTTTATGTCATACTCAAAAAACAATTTGTACTTCCACATTCCTAAATCTGAACATATCAAGCACTGGCAGGTTTGGCAAGTAGGTGGAGTTTCTAGTTCACACTTGGGACGTTGGCTGGAGAGAGTTCAGCAGGATTGGGCGAGGCAGGATGTAAAATCTGATTCCCCGCTCACGCAAAGTATGCATACAGAAAAATGTTGATGCTGACCAGCAGGAGAGCATTGAAACAGCAGAACCTAGACCAGAAGACACTCTCTCTAACACTAGGAACCCTGGAGGCCTGAGTCTCCTCTGACTGCTGTGCTGTTGAGATACACAACCCTGTTCCTCGACCGCAAGTCATCCGCCGCAGTGGCTCTGGGCCTGCAGGCACAGGACACACTGAAACAATTACTATGATAGTAAATATGTTAAAATGACCCAATTTCAGGTGGGGGCTACTTTTATTCAAATTAGTTCCGAGGGGGCAATTAAACTTTTGGTCAAAGTGGTCTGAGTATTTACTCTTACCTTGGGAGCTACGCCGGCTGACAGACGACACTTTCTGCAGGCGAATTTCTCGGGGCACTTCTTCCTCAGTCAGAGTCCACCAGGTCAGGTTACATACCTAAGAGAACAGAAGAAGAAAATGTTGAAAAACTGCAATGGATCTGACTGCCTGTTGAATGAGGGTATTTCATTGTGTACAAAGAGAAGCTGATGGGTGACTACAGTCTAAACAAGTGGATCTCACGCTTCACGACCATATAGAACCTCTTCGAAAACCAAAGCATATAAGCACCAGCTGACCAATAAGCCATCAACAAAGAGAAATGACAGAAAAAAAATGTGCACACAGGACAAGTTAAACTATATCATTTAAAATGGAATAATAATCAGACAAAAACACATTTCATCTGTGTAATGTGCCAGAATAAAAGAATTTCATTTCAATTGCAGAATTCTTTAGGATCGCCTAAGTTAAAGATCCACCGATCTAAACTTTACTACATTGTTATATTTTACAGTTTTGGATAGCAAACATAATTCTATGATGCAAGCAAATGTGTCAAACCTGGAAGGTTGAAGACTAGTAGGTATTTCACTGGAAAATCAGGCATGACAACAGAATTTGTGTACCAACCCCAATATATCAGTTATTTACTGTAGCTGTGCACTATGTGTACAAACCTGTTCATGGGTGGGTGGGGGTGTGAGCAGCGATACTACGGTTACCACGATAGCAGTGAGCCCACAGAGCAGTATGGCAAAGTGGAGGTAGTGGACCCTCCGCAACACTTCAGGAGCTGAATCCACAATGCCACACCTGGGAGGGGGGAAGGCAAACTCCAGCACCATCCTACACACACCCACCACTAGCCCCACCATCAGCCCCCAGAAGGCACCCTGAATACACAAACATGTGTACAGTACAAACATACAGGGGAAATATGAGTATCTTGTTGAGTTCATATGCTGAACATTCCTAATAATAATCAACAACATGTCAACGTGATTTGTGGAGCTTTTTTCTGTCACACCACACCTCGGTGTATCGGGCTTGTCATACTGTCACTTTTACTTTTCCTCCCTTGCAATCAATCATCTGCTTCTTTGTTCAACCTCTTCTGGCAAAGAATGTGGCCCGTACAGTTTGATGCTTTTAGTCCCACGCCATCGAGCAAACATTTAATTCATTACATTGCTGCTATTCCATGCCAAACCTTCACTCTCACTTTCTTTTTTAATAATTAGTTTGTGTCAGCTTCTAAAATTTCTTTCACGCCTCTTTATCTTTAGGTGGATTTTAGTTTCTCGCTTTCCCTCTGCTGTAAAAATAAACCTGTTTGAAAATCTATGCATGCCTGCTTTACAGGGTGTTTTCATACTTTTCCTTACAAAGAACAGTTGCATTTTTGTTTATAATTTTCAAAATCCTTTCACAAGAAAATGTCCTAAATCTAGTACATGGAACAATGAAAAAATATTGGTGCCCTGTAACAGAAATTATAGCATTAATCATTATCTTTATGTGTTGTAGATCCGGTTCATAGCATGCAAGCACAGTCTTCATTGTTTGCTCTCTACAGATTTTATAGCGTAGAAAGTGTGCCAGCATATGACGAAGCCTTTCTAGTGAAGTGTGTATCCTTTGACACCAAGAATCAACACTCAGTCTTAAAGTGATACGTCTCATACTTTCTTTTTTTCTGAACAAAGCAAATGTTTACACTTTCTGTGTAACCGTGTTGCACTATATTATATGACCCGCCTCTATAGCCTTTTTACAACTCCAGAGATACCGATAATATTTTAAAGGTTCAACTGACTGAGCGATTTGTAACCTCAGGCAAGTACACAATACACAGTGGGCCTGTAATATGAAGTACACTGCTCGTGGTTTCATTTAATTAAAATACCTCAACATTACAATAGTGTGAAAAATGTGATTGTGGAAAAAAAAACTTCATGGTGTTTCAACAACATATTTGCAGAGAGCAGGCACTCCCGGGACTGATTCCTTGAAAACAGGGCTTAAATCTTGACTGGTACTTACTTGTTGTTAGAAGGTATTTCAACACATGTAATGTATTAACTTGAAGGCTGATTAACACTTAGCTGTTTCTCTCTCATGTTGCACATTTTTGTGGCTGTCTGCTTGATAATCACATTTTAATCTTTGGTCTTGCTCTCACCTGAACTATTCTCTTTTCTCCATTAATATGTTATAACTTAGAAGTGCAGCAAGGCCACACCGATACAAAGGAACTTGTCAATAATTTACAAACAATGCAGGCATGCTAGTGAGTTCACGCATCAAAAAGGGTGCATTTGCATTCAGCTCACAATAATAAAATTGTACCCAAGTACAATAAAGTAAGTAAGCATGTAAAATAAACGTATTGTTTTGGTGTCCAGAATGTATGAGTTTAGGGCTGTCACGACTAATTGATTATAATCGACTGTTTGATTCAATACAAATGTCAATGAAATTAAAGTAATTGATTATTTATTAAGGTGGTTATTGTATGTGTGTGTGTGTGTGTGTGTGTGTGTGTGTGTGTTACCTGCTCGTTTGTACGCTTCCAGAAGACAGCCAGGGTGAAAACAGCAGTGACTGGTGGGGCGAGGTAGCTGGTCACTGACTGGATGTAAACATACAGCTGGCCACTGTTAGCTGACTGTAAGATGGGGATCCAAACCACACTCACCACCACCAAAATCACTGTCACAATCCTGAAACAAACAAACATAGATTATTTTAATGCTTATACTGTATATGCTACATACGTTCAATGTCTGTACACGGTAGGGACAACTAACTGGTAACTCCAAACAATACCTGGCTGCAGTAGTTGACTAGTGTGGGCTATTACTTGATCTAGTCATCACATTTAGAATAATCAATTTGAAGCTAATCATAATAGCACAATAAATATACCAACTAGAAACCAAATAGAAATATATGTAGCCCTGAAAATCCCAACAAACATGCGTACGTAATTTTCTATCTTAAAATCAGATCAATATCTAGAGGCTTCCCTGCTGTCCTATGTTACATTATTAATCATGACTGTAGGTTTTCCCTCCTCAGTGTAATCAGAGTACAATGTGCTGTTGCAGCTGGTACGTGTTCAGGGCAATAATGCAGGGCTGGATGATCTTGAAGCCTTGAAGGACTTTCTGTAGCTGGCCATCCTGCTGCTCGTACCTGCCAACCAGTAGCAGCTCTTTCTCTGTGGCACGTGGGCGGTACTTCTTCCAGATGTCCATGGTGAAAAGTGTGGAGCTGCTGTTAAAGATGGATGTCAGCGATGACATCAGAGCAGCCATCATCACTGCTATCATCAACCCCCGCAGACCTGATTCACACATGCGCGCGCACACACACACACACACACACACACACACAGGGAAAAAAGTGCTGAGCATGATAAGTAATAAAAGGGCAAAATTTGTAAATAACCCTTTAATCACTGGGAGAAAAAAAAAAGCTAATTATGTATGCTTTAAGGCAAACTCTCTGGGTTATTAAAAATATAGCAAGTTATAAAAAATATCTAATAATTTCTAGAGAAGTGATGATTAAAATCCAAATCCAAAACGTAAGGGTTACTGTAATGGATATGAGGATTTTTAATTATAACTACGAATGATTAGACCTTCTAACGTCTTTTCAAATCAATTATTAATGGTTATTAATGTTAATATGTGAAAAGGCTCATTAAATTTATCCAAAGTCCTTTAAATAACCCTGAGCTGTCTGTCTTAAAGTGTATCCAATTACCAATTGATTTATTGTTAAAGGGCTAAGATATATAGAAAAGAAACATCTCACCATTAGGCATGAGCTCAATGACCAATTTGGGAAAAGCGATGTTGGAACATCCCACCTCAGCTCCACACACTCGTACACACTCCTCAGGATCAACACATCCTACAGAGTCTGAAACATGCAGACACAGTGAAGGCTCATTGGCACAGAGCAGAAAAAATGCACACTCATGCAGATCTGTTTTTGCCAGATGCCAGATAAAGTAAAAATAATGGATTTTGCTGATATCAACATCAGTATCTGATCTATCGCAACTCTGATACATCAAACAACATTTTACACAAAAATCTAAACAAGTAACAGCAGATTAAGTAATGATAGTGATGTTTGCCCTGATCTAGTGTAACAGATATACAGTATTACCAGATGCACAACTTGTTTTTGTGTGCAGAGCATGTAACCGAAAGACACACAGCAGGGCCCATCACCTATACCCTGACACCATTTCCACGAAATTAACTCTGACCCAGACACTGATTGATTCTTTCTCACGTAGTTTGATCACCTGAACCAAGCAGCACTTGACACTTAACCTTTTCAACCCTGAGGTAATCAAGTTTTATTTTCAGTTAGTACAATCTCCAGACACCACATATTTGAGGATGCATTCTGGGCAAATCTGTATAAATGATATGCAACACATACAGAATTTGGGGGAAAAAATACACAGCTTAAAAAATAAGGGTTTCTGTAATGGATTTGCTTTTAAATCAAAGCTCCACTAAAACTAATAATATGTTCCCTTTCTACAATAGGCTATGTGGTATACTCATTTATCAATGGTTTACTATTGTGACAAGACTTGTTAAACGTAGACAAAAACCTCTAAAGTCCTTTCAATAACCCTCAACTGATTATGTTAGTTTACTCAATTCCCAATGAATTTACCAGTGTTTGTTACATTAGCCTCAGGATGATGACAGGATGGCCGGACCACTCATGTTTCTCACTTTGGAGCTGGTGAGATTCTACACTCGAAGAAACTGAAGAGAAATAGTTCAAAAAGAAAACTACAGACTGACTCTATTACTGGTTTATTACTGGTTTATTACATTCCCCTCGCTAAACGTTCTGGCTTGGGTGAAATACGAAACTTTCACCCTCTGTCCAGGAAAAGAGGGTGGAGTTTTCCCCTCTTTCCGAACCAACCACCGGACACGCCACCCCTTCGCCCCCCGGTAACGGGTTTCCGTTACTGAATTCCAGACTTGGGCATGCCGGTAACACCGCAGTCTGGCCTGACTGGACCTCGGTGAACTTTCTGTCTGTGTGGACGCTGAACGAAAAACGGGCTCGTCACTGAAGTAGTAGAAAGTGGAGACTATTTGTCGAAATGGTACTGGAATTAACGAGTCTTTGTCAGAGGGAGAGTTGTTTTCGAGCTGAACCGTCGCCTCCAGACTTCAGCGCTCCACGAAAAAAAGAGGAATAAAAGCTTGACCGCATCTGCGCTGAGTCACATGCTGTTCCCACCGTTTTTGTGAGTTTTAATGACTTGGTTGTCTGCGTCCTGTGTGAGTTCCTTTTTGGCTTGACTCACACACGCACAGCGAGTCACACACACATTCATCCACGCAGACAGCGGTTTGTCTCCCGGCCTGGCTTCGTACTAGGCCCCGGGACGTGAGGAGGAGAACCGGAGAACCGACTTTCACCTGACTATTACCTGTCAGGTGACAGGCGTGGAGGAGGGCGGGGTTGTTTTATTCTAAAAACACCTGTGTGTGTGTGTGTGTGTGCGTGTGTGCGCGTGTGCGCGCGTGTGTGTGTTTGTCTGTGTGTAATTTGAGATTTGGGTTGAGGAAACAGTTAGCGCCTCCCTTCCCACTGATGAAAGCTTTCTCCGGCGGATGGGTCGAGTTCCACTCTCACGCCACAGGACGCGAAGAACAACAACGCAGCATTGTGGACCGTGATGACACGCTGCGGACTCTCCGGCTTTGACCTTTCGGACCAACGAGTGGAATCTGGCTCAGTGTATTGCTAGTTATTTTTTGACAGGTGGACTCTGGGACAATGGCGTTGTCTCAGGTCCAGTGTCTTGACAACCACCACGTCAACTGGCGTGTGAGCGAGAGCAAACCGGAGTTTTTCTACAGCGAGGACCAGCGGCTCGCGGTCGAGGCTCTCGTCGCCGAGGGCCGTGAGGGGTTCCTTGACTACGTTCGCGAAAATGGCGTCCGCGAGTTCCTGTCGGAAACGGAGCTGGAGCGCCTGTTGCACAAGGCGGAAGCTTACCGGCCCGGACACGAGCACCAGCAGAAACCAGAGACACCGGGACCGGGGAACGTCACCCCAGGGTCCGGGGAGGACGGGGGAGACGGCGAGGTGTCCCTAGAGTACTGGCCGGACCGGTCTGAGGCCTCGGTGGCAGAACTGGATCTGGGCTGGCCTGAGGCTATCTCTTATCGGGGTGTCACGCGCGTGACGGTGCACACTCAACCACCGGCTGAGGGGCATACGCACATCAAGGAGGTCGTCCGAAAGAGCATCGCAGGAGCCCAGAGGGTAGGCAGTGAAGAAGAGGATGATGCCTTCAGTTTTGAATAAAGTTTACACTGGTTCTTAAAGTGAGGGTCGGGGACTGTCATAGGGTCATACCATAATAAAAGGAACGCGTTACTATGTAATTCAATTTTATATAACAACACTAAATATAGCATTAATATGCAGTTCAACAGAGAACACCACCTGATAGATATATCAGATCTGGTAGGAACTCCAATAGTGTTCTATTGGATTGTATTATGCTATTGCATACTTGTTATGTATACAGTATATAGTCACTTTAATTCACCTTAACTAGATTGTTTAAATCCTTTGATGTTTTACTCGCAGTATAATATATATATCATTTTCTAGGCTAAAATAACAATTTTACCTTACATGGGCATGCTTTCAACAGTATTCCAGAATGGTGTGTCACCAAATTGGTTTTCCAATTATCTTTATTGCTCTCAGCTTTCATTTGTCCTTTTAGCCCTCAGACATTTCCATGATTTCCCTCTGCTTAATTGCTTCCTTTTAGACATCCCGCACATAACAAAGTTTTGATACGACATGTCTGATCCAGACACACCTGTGGAGAAAATGCTCTGATGTCACTGAGCTTGTTGCATCCCAGAACTGTATGCGTCAACTTTTTCCTTTCTCGTTCATGAATTTATGAGTATAACTCAGTTGAAATGAGAATCATTGCTGGCTTGATTAATCTAACACTAACTTACTAACTGGCCTTATGGGGTGAGGGCTGCTTAGGACTGCAGCAGGGTAGGCGATGAGTGAACAGACAGTGCTCTGTCAAGAGTGTGACGCTGTCTATATTAGTGATGTGCTGAATCTACAGAAGACACTCATGCCAGCCAGCTGACATTTTATCACCACACTGCAAAACACTGTTCCAGCAATCACTTTATGCAACATGTAGCACAATTGAACTGTCAGCGTGGCTAGCATATTCTCTTTATTTTGAGAGTTATTTTCAATGTTTACACACAGCTTTTCTTGATTTATGTGGGTGCAATATTTTGTGCTGCTGAACAGGACCCACCATCACAGTGCAGGAACAATTAACATTCCTTTTTTGTGTCTGTTTAGGTGATAGCTGTGGTGATGGATGTGTTTACGGATGTGGATATCTTTCGGGATCTACTGGATGCGGCGTACAAACGCAAAATTCCTGTGTACATAATCATTGACATGGGTGCAGTCCCGTGCTTCCTGTCCATGTGTGGCAGAGCTGATATGCATCGTGGACATCTAAAGGTACACACACACACACATACATACACGCACACACACAAACACCACCATCATGGCCAATGAGGCAGTTGGATGATTCGCTGAACTTAAAGAGTAAAATATTTTGCATAATATACATACATACAAGCATCTTAAGACCTTATCAGCTAAATGCACATTTTACAATAATTTATGTAATACTTAGTAAAGTAAATATTTGAAGGTGCCGCATATGATTAAAGGAGGTCTTGAGATCACTCGAGGTTAACTTGACTTGGTTGAAGATGTTTTGCTTGTCCTCCAAGGGGCTTCTTCAGTTTGTTTGTTGTTGTAATTTTGGCATTTTGAGTTGGACTGGTCTAGTCAGTAACAGTTAATATTTATGTGTTTAACGGTGGCTGAAGACTGGAGGCACATTCCTAACTGTGCTGCAGGCGATTAGACATCACATGCGCATGTTTTTCTTTTTGTAATTAGATTTCTCTTTCATTCCCTCGTTCCTTAGAACTTTTACTACCAGACCGCTCTTCACTTTTAACGTCTCTCTTTTCTGATTGCTTGATTGTCGCTATGGCAAGCTGACAAGTGTGCCTCATGTCTAGTATGAGATTTGGCACAAAGCATACACTGACGAGGCTACATACTACCTGGAACCACACCCTTATCACAAGGCCCAAAGACAAACACTTCAGGGTGTGTCAGACAGGCAAGCACACACATGGATGCAGTCTATGTTCTAACTTGTAGTCAGCAAACGTGAGGTCATGGTTGTTTAAAAGAACATAGTGCTGTTTTCAGCCACAGTAAAGCGCATTCTTCCCAGTGGCTCACCTGGTAGAGCGCATGTAACCATAACGTAGGGGTGCACGTTCAGTTCTGACCTGTGCCTTTTGCTGCAGGTCATCCCCTGTCTCTATCCTTTGTGTCTATTTCTCTACTGTACCCATCACAACAAAGCAGAAATGCCAAACAAAAAAATCTTAAAAAAAACCAATTCTTCTGTCCCTCTCTTCCTTGTCTCACTTACTCCTCTTCAGTAAAAACGTTCCTCTTTTCATCAGGAAACTTGTAATACCATAAAGACACTTTTTATTAGGAGATAACTCTGTCTTTGTGTTTGTGCCCAGAATCTGCGGGTACGTTGCTGTGGGGGTGTGGAGTTCTACACTCGGTCGGCGCAGCTGGTGCGTGGAGCTCTGAGCCAGAAGTTTCTCCTGGTAGACGGAGACAGAGCCATCTCTGGGTCGTACAGGTAAGCAGGGTCCATGTTTGCCTTTCTCTGTATTACTTATTAGTTTATCATATATATATTATTAAGTTTCTTTGTATGGGTTATGCTAGTTAGTTAGACACAGCTGTAAAGTCCAGTGCAGTCCAATACACCCGTGCTGCAATAAACCCCACAAATTGCACAAAAATATAGAACTCCATCCAATAACCGTAGTAGATGTATAAAATAATGCTCCATCCAGGGAATTAGGAATGACAATGAGCCAACAAGAAAATGATTGTGGAAATTTAAGTGATATTCAGAGCAGTAGGTTAAGAGGTGAAACAGCTGCATATTTATGTCTGCATGTTTGTGTTATTCCAGCTTCACCTGGTCTTCCTCTCGTTTGGACCGGAACCTAATCACTGTAATAACAGGACAGGCAGTGGAAACCTTCGACTTTCAGTTCCAAGAGCTGTACCTGATATCTCGAGGTGTCTCTCTCAACAAGGTTCCCATGAGCGAAGAACCAATCCCTGAGCCCCTGCCTCAAGCAGCACCTACTGTGGTGTCGGCTTCTATTGCGAGGAAGCTTATCAATCCTAAATATGCCCTTGTTGCCACAGGAACCCATGCAAGTCTAACCTCTTCTGACCAGAATTCCAGCAACAAGAATTCAACGTCCCAGAATCCCACTGGGCTAAAAATTCTGAAAGTACGCCGCAGGGTGGTTTCAGAAGTCCCGCCAATACACCCTGGATTAGCCAATCTCGAAAAAGCATACTTGATCCCTTACCTGCCGACCTGGCCTGACCCAGACCCACCCAGTGATGTGATTGGCTTCATCAACATCAGAGATGATAAGAGGGCTCATCAGGTTCACTTACAGAGGTCGGAGAGGTTTGAGGTCAGCCAGGCTATACGTTTCAGCTCCCCACTGCTCGCACCACCCAATAATGATGAAGTTTTTGAAGGTCAGAATACAAAAGCTGCAGGTACAGCTGAACCCCCTTCTGGGAGTACAGACAGAGACGCCTCTGCTACTGTCACCCTGTCAAACCCACAGGTTAAGCAGCAGGAACAAACTGGTGAAGACCACACTAATGCAACAGACTCCAGAGGACCCCCTTTTCAGTCCGACACACAATTATTACAGCAAACACACACAGAAAACAGGAACACCAATGCCAATCCACAACTCATAGACAAGGTTGGAGAAACTCCACAGATGTCCACTTCTGGCCCTCCCATTCCCAAACCCCGCACACTACAGTTGGTTGTGGACACTGCGGCCACAGAGAACGATGGCGCAACAGAGATCACTCTGGTTAAAATGGACCAATTGTGCGACCTAGGCGACTCCCCCAGAAACAAGAACGAGAGGGCTCTCCGTGGTAGTAGAACATCACAGGAGGAAGACTCTGGTAGCAATGATGACGGTAGCCAAGACAGCACTAAGGTTATTTGTGACAAAGCAGCTACTGATAACCCTTCGAGCGTTTCCACGGCATCAGAGGAAGAGTTCTTTGAATGTCCCCAGCCAGTGGCTGATGTTACTGTGCCCAATGGAGTTACAACTGGGTCAGGTCGTGGTCATCGCCAAGGAGATGGAGTGAACCTCATGGCCCGCCTCTCCCAGAGCATGCTGGATCTTCGGGAACCAAACCAGTCTGAGGACAGTGCTGCTCTTCTTAACCAATCTCGGAAGCTCCGCAGACAAGGATTCCCATCACCACACAGGCACATAGGACAGGTGAGGATCCAGTATACATAATTTCTACCCTACATGAGTAGGAGTATTATGTACAATATAAAGCGCTAACATAGAAAAGCAGTTGTCTAAAGAGTGCTTGGCTAAAGCCTTCAGATTCACTTCTCTTTGTTAAGATAAGAATTTACTGAACATGAGTAGTCGGAGAGAACAAACGCAGCACTTGGCAGGATTCATGTTAGTAACAAGCAAGTTGGCAGCACACAGTTTCATAACATGTCAGGCTTTTTGTGGTGACCCAATTTCTTAACCGTCATATATAAAAAGAAACTCTTATTTTATCAAGTCTGCACTGTCACCAGAATGTTCCCGGTTTGAATTCAGACAAACGTGGCTTTTCTGCCTGTAGTTGTCATTTTCTCATGCGTCATGCGTTTTTCCTCTGAGAGTTTTATGCATCTTCAGTGAATTGGGATCTCTTAACTGACTGTAGCTGTGAACAGGAGTGTGATTGAGAAGTCCATCTGTATCTCTCTCTTTGTCATGGACCTGTGATAAGACCTGTCCCCGGTGTACACTGCTTGTCTCCAAACGAGCCCCTATGCCCCTCCTTAACGGGCAGGATAAGCATGCGTATCCAGTTTATACTGTTGATCGTGAATAGATAATCAGATAAGAGAATGGATGGAAGGAACACACTACAGTAGCAGGGTCACTGGCAATGTCATTAAGTATGTAACGTAATGAAATCCAGATCTAGAGCTGCTGCAACAAATTGCTGGCCCAATGCACGCAAACATGGGTTTAATGATAATCATGTTATAACTGCAGTAAGCAATTTTTTCCTTTGATAACATGGATTTCCTTAAATGTGCAAAGAGAGTTCCTGGAAATACATGCGCACACCCACATAAAACACATAATACAATTTCATTTTAATTTGGGTGTGTTGCCAGTGGTGTCAAGGCAAGTCAGAACCTGCTTACAGTAAATAAGTCATTCCTTTTAGAATAAGAAAGCCATTTGTGTATGCACGCACCTGGATAGAGAGCTCGGCTAATCATGCCAGGGAGGATGATGAAGATGAAGGGCAGCATCTTCAGATATGAAGCAAAGATTGATGCTCCTTTCACATGGCTCATGTTCTTAGCAGACAGGGACCGTTGAACAATCACCTACACAAACAGAAAGAAATGCACGGATCATGTATGTGTTGCAGATTGTCCTTCATATTGCTCTCTGTTCCCTCTCTGTCTAGTTGTTTGAGATCTCAAGACCTCCAAGTCATGAAGGTCGACCAAGAGGACCGAACTTAGTTATTGACAAACCAGGACATTTTCACCACCCCACCCAAGTGTCTGGCCCTATGAGAGGAGGGCAGCGGTACTGGCAGGGCCAAACACAGCAGCCAGATTCTGCCCACATGCACACGCGTTCAGGCCGGTCACCGCATCGTCACAGCTCAGGCTACCGGAAGACAGAGCACAACGCTACACAGGTCTCCCACCCATCTGGGTTACTAGGACTGTCGTTTACAAAACTGAATAATTTTAGACACCTGAAGGCACGAGCAGGAGTGTCACAAAAGAAAGTGTCTCAAAAAAACAGTTAATTTGGTTGTTTAAACAATGGTTGTTGATTCAAAGGCTGCAAATAAAGTGACGCATTGTATTTCTGGCACGCTTATCACTCCCTGCTTGTAAACTGTAGCGCTCTACATGATTATGATGAAATGATTGGAATTATTCTGTCAACTTGATTGGCACTAAGGGTGTCAGATATCGAAAGTGCCTTATTTTTTCTCCTTTCGCCATGATGGGGAAGGGAGTGTATCTCTACACTGATATCTTGGAGTAAAACTGACTGATATGTCACATAATTTTTTTATGTAGATACATTAAGTGCATATTTTAGGTGGAATCCTCCAAATATTTGTGGTAAAAACACGTTTCCCAGAGAGATGTTACAGAAAGTTTAATTATCAAACCCAGAATGCACAACACTGCACCCTAAGTTTGGAGTTAAGCTTGTCCACACTGAGTTGGTTGATGCTCTACAAAGTGCATTCACTGAGATTTAAGATTACCACTGAATGGGGTGGCAAAATCTAGAGCCTGGTAATATATTAAGATGTTGAAAGTAATAAGTAGTAATTTCTCTCCCCGCTTAAACAGAAATAAAGGAAGTTCCCTGACTCTATAGGCAGTCAAACTGTATGAGCACCACATATCCAAAAGAGCTTGCATAGCTAAATTGATAGAGCTAATAAAATTGTAAATGTAATGTTTCATAGCTTAATATTAATGCTATGGTTGGACTTTCAATTTCCTTCATTTTGTGAAGGAGCAGTGTTAGAAATGTGTGTTTTTAGGATATAGACAACTTTCACGTTGTCTGCTGGACTTAAACTCTCTCAAATCTTTAATCAACCTCAGATTTTAAAATCTAGGGAAGACCACAAAAAGGTTAAGGAAGTGTTAAAACTCCGCACCTCTCAGTTGAATTGACAGACTGTTGCTTTCTTAATAGTCTCTGCATCTCTGGTGTTGTATAGGCTTTTGCATATACATGCATAGAAAAGGATCCACGGTCAATGCATATGTGCAGGCACAAAACTATGACCAGACACTTGGGTTTCCCTGGAGCAAACTTTCCAGGGAGCAGCTTAACTTCATGGAGTGTGTTGCTGCAGCAACAAATCTTCACTCTATCTGATCCGGGTTTTGGGAACACATTATGCAAACTGAGGGTTCATTAAGTCTTGAGTTCAAGGTATTTTGCATCTGATAAATCATGTAATCAACTTTAAGAGACTCTGTGCCACATCTGCTATGATGTCATATGCTTATCTGACAGCCCAGGTGCAGTCGTGTTGTAAACAATGTTTGTTTGGTCATTTTTGTATAAAACGATGATATTTTTGACAAGCCAATAACAGGTGATAGTAACATACACATTGAGAAATGTGTTCTGGGACCAAATGTGTGCTCATGTTCTGAATAAAGAAAGTTTTTTCTTAAGATGTGTTTCTATTGTTTTCTATGCCTGCTCAGGTAGATTAGTAATTTAGAAGCATCCATTAGCTCAGAGAGAATATCAGCATTTTGGAAAAGTGTAAATTCCCATTCTTTCATTTGGCCAAGAGAGGAGTGACAAGCTAACTGTAAAAACTCTCAGTGTAAGCAATATGATATAATTTGAGACTGTGTATGTGAATGAATAAACTAGTTCTATTTTCATGTCTATTTACATGACTTCTTTTCACCACATTGTAAATAACAGAACGAAAGAAAAAAAACAACAGAAACTGAGATAAAAAAGATGACCTGCAACTGTTAAGTAGCCTTTGTAGTTATTCACCATCACTAAGATATATCTATCTCATATCTTGTATATCCACATGCTCAGTTTGCTAAACAATTCACACGCAGTTCTTGATAAAGTGATCAATAAAACACTGAATGAAGTTTTCGATCTCCTGTACATCACAATAGGTACAGAGATGAGTCTCCCCTTCTAAACCCTGAAAATGACAAAACATGCAGAGTTGGGGTTTATGATGAATGGTATAATTCAATTTTCTTTCATGTCAGGTAAACATTATCTGCTTCATAGTATCAATATTTACATTTATTTTATAATAATTAATGCACTTTATGCTGTTGCAAAGGGTTATTGTGGTATTTCATACAAAGATTTTGCTGGCGTTTCTGTCACTCAGCATGGTCATAAGTCATTTCCATAACTCGATCATAATTTATTTCCTTTTGATTTCACAGGGATCCCATCCAGTATCTCCTGTAACTTCCAATAAAGGTGCAAACATCTACTCTTGGGAATCAGCTTTCACATACTTTTTAAGAGTGTGTGTGTGTGTGTGTGTGTGTGTGTGTGTGTGTGCGTGTATGTACCTGGTCCGTGCACCAGTACCAGGTGGCCAGTATAGTGAGCCCCATGGTCATGCCAGGCCAAGGCAGGTCTCCAGTGACGGCGTCTCTGAACAGGTGCATGGCATCTGGACGTGGCAAGTGGCACGTGCTGTTGGGAATGATCTTACTGGGCACAGCCATGCTATACACCTGCTCCAGGTTATTGTAGCCACCAATCTTGTTAAACGCTGTGGGCAAGGCACATGCATTTCAGAACATGCAGTTCTCAGAATAGCATGTGCTATAAGCGTGTTCGGAAACGTGTGCACACCTTGCTGTTCTTATATATTCAAACCTTGCTGTACATACCAGTTATTGTTAGGATAATTGCACCCACAATCATGATAACTGTCTGTAAAGTGTCTGTATAGATGACAGCAGCAAGTCCACCTGACAGAGAAGCAAGCGTGTTAAGGTAAATATGCATATTAAACGCCATGTGTCATTAATATGATACATGCCGGGTAACAAAGTATCTCTAATGAATTCGATGATATGCAGGTGTGCGGGGTTGTTAGTGTACCTGCAATAGTGTAGAGGGCAGTAACTACCAGCATGAGGACAGTAGACAAGTAGAGGTTCCATCCCAGACACACCTGGACAAACAAGGCTCCGGAGTAGAGGTCAGTCTGAAGAACAACAGATTCATTACTACAGATGTGTTAATACCACCAAATGTGTGTACAGTTATCTGTTGAACAGTGTACTGTATATATGGGTGTGGATCGGGGGTATATTTGTGGTGGGGGGTCGTCATACTGATATCTTAGTGAAGACAGACAATAGTAGTGAGAGGACAGCCAGGTAAGTTCGGATCCTCTCTCCCCCAAAACGACGACCCAGGTACTCTGGCATGGTAACAATCTGAAAACACACATTTTATCACACTCAGCTAGACAACAAAGGTAAGCTGACAAAGTGTAGGAAAATATTTTGAAGTCCTGCCAGTATTCGAGGCATGTTCAGGTTCGTCAACACTTGGCGGTGTTTAACATTGTCTATATTTTTGTACCTTACAAAGAGCGGTAGTGTCATTCATGTCTTTCATTGTCAGAAGACAGTTGAAGAATTTTCTGGGTGGGAATGCTTGTAAAGGGAATGTTTTTTGGCAGCCGAGTCAACTTGCAGAACCAGCCTTAACAAGTAGACATACACTCACCCGCGTGTGTGTGTGTATGCAAACTTACCCCTGAGGAAATGTAGACAGGCACGAATACCCAGGCCAATGCCAGTAATACAAAAGTGGCCTACACGGGGAAACAGACAGAAACACACATTTTTCACATAGACAGTAAATGGGCTGCATTTCTGTCTTACTTTTCCAATCTTGAGACCCCCTCAAAGCACTTTTTTGGCAAAGTTTACCTCATATCTACTTATTCATCCACCCACAGCTAGGTCCACTTGCTTTCCCAGAGTAATTTGGGGTTAGGATCTTGTTCAAGGACCTTCCACAGGGAAAAGCAGGGGATGGATCTATCTTCAAATCACCTATCCCCTAAGCCACAATGGCACATTTACACACATGGTTTCCAAAAGTATCACTATACTCTGCTGGTGCCCCCTGGTGTTGGCTGTATATGCAAGAGCTTTTGATCTGAATTTAAGCCTCACCTCAAATGTTCATTTTCATTGAGGTTAAAAAATCATTGTAGCTTGTATGTCATTTTCTACTTGTGTGAAACGATTTTCTAGCCAGCACTGTTGACACTGTACACCAAAACAAGAGAGAATTCAGACGTAAAAGGAGCCGCAGTCTGGTTCTGCTTCATTCCTTGCTACTCTGTTTTTGGTTACTGTCAGTACAAATAATGCTGACAGCCCTCTTGTTTTCCTCTCAGGGCTAGGTATCTTACCCTTGTCCTCTTTCTAAACAGGTAGGACACCTGATGGGCGGGGCTGGAGAGCCACCAGGATGATTCAGGACAGCTGGCCTGGGTTTTTCTGTAAAGGCTCATCAGTCTCCCATTTGCAGCTGGCTCCTCTCTCCCTCTCTCTCATTTGTTTGGCTTTTTAGTTTTTTATTTTCCACCATACAGCATCCATCTTATCATACTTTCCATTGAATCCACTCACCTACACTACTGATTTACTGCATCACTTCCCATTGGATTACTGTTTAATTTTTTGTAAATACATTCTCTCTTTTTTTCTGTGTTCAAGAGCCAGGTCATAACATAATAGAATACCGCCTCATTGCAGTGTTAAGAGTATTTTTTGGTATTTCTGCTTTATTATGATAGGTACAGTAGGGAGATAAACAGGAGGGACAGAGAGAGGGAATGGCATGCAGCAAAGGACAAAGATCAGAATCCAACTTGAGCCACTATGGTATGTGGCTGTGCTCTAACAGGTTAGCCACTGGGGCGCCTCCTCGTTACAGAAGTGTTGTTGTAGTTGTGTGTGACTCACATTCCATTCAAAGCCTGCGACCGCGATGCCACCAGCAGCTCCGGTCCCAGCCAGACCAATGAACAGACCGGAGCCCTCTGAACTGGCAAACAGGGATGCTCCGATCTGTACAGAGATACACACATATGCAAACACACAACTGAAAGACAAAAATTGTACAATCCTTTGTCACTTTAAGGCCTGAGACACTTTTCTTTGGGCTTCCATCTGAAGTCATCCGCAAGCTACATTATGCTCAAAATTGGATTCTCATATGCACCTCCCCACAAAAACACATCACTCCTATGCTGTACAAGCTACAAGGCTCCTGTTTGTAATAATAAAGTCCTCACAGGATTTTTGATCACTATAAGGAAATTCATGGATCACTATAACAAAATTAATGATTCTGCGCCCCAATACGTATGCAACCTTATTCAGCCCTACAAACCCGCCTTGATTATCTGCACAAACTCATAATAGTCTGAAGGGTAAACAACGAGAGTAACAATAACAATAATTATTATTATTATCAGATTAAAAAAATAAAAATAAAATATATACGTCATAAAGCATACAAGAACCTCAACTACTCATACAATGAGTCTTCCACAATATAATGTTTGACAAACACTCACCGGCCACCAGGCCATGTCCCGTCCAGCCAAGAAATATCCGCTCAGAGTATTCCTGCTCACTCTGCATGACGACTGAAACAGCAGTTGCACACAAGCACAGACACACACATACAGTACACACTAGGGTTTTAGGGAGCAGTTTATTTGAATATTAAGCCACAAATAATGTTGTGAGTAGTACTTAGCTAGATTAATAGAAAAGAATACAAATAGAAACAGAGAATAAATAGAATAGTATAGAAAGTAAACTATACAATAAAGACATTTGGTACTCAATAGTACTTAGTACTATAGTATCAAATAGCGGTTTGTCTGGTAACCAGTTAAAATTAGTTTATTGTATACACAGACTGTGAGACCTGAATTGAACATGCGGACAAGCAGAAAACATAAATGCACGTAAACCAACAACTCTTACCCAGATGCCGACTGCAAGGTTGAGAAGAAAGTAGGTTGCTATGACAATAATATCGGAGATACTGAAGGACTGTGACAGGGCGTAGAATTTGGTGGTGGAATTGGACATTCTTAAGGTTCACAACAATGCACGTCCACAATAAACACTGAGTTCCACCCTATATGCTACAACTTTACAGTCAATGTCTCATCAGAATATTTTTTAAGACCTTCCCAATCTGACTCTGCTGACCTGCTCTTCTAAATCTGACTCTGCCGACCTGCTTCTTAAATCCACCAACATGCAACGTACGACGAAGCTGAATACCAAAAGCACATCCCACTTCCTAAAGGTTAAAAAGACCAACAATCATTTAACAGTTTATCATGAACTTTAGTCCTTAATAATGGCCCTTCACTTCCAACCCATGTATGAAAGACTATGTTACTACCATCAACACAGACCCAAACACAAACTACAGCCCTTGGTGAACGTCCTCTCTACTGGACCAACGATGCCCTTCCTGTCTCTGAAATGTTGAGGCAAAATGTTCAAAGAGGGGCAGTCCCTTGGTTGAATTGATGATTAAACACATCACCTTAATGTGGCACCTTCAGTGCTGACACACACTGTGCTAGGGGATAATGGAGTGCATGTGTGGGTGAGCAGTGGCCCAGAGCAGATGCTCATGTGGACCATAGTCCACACTGATGCACATACGCATACACTCTCAGTCACACACACACAGATGGTCAATCATTGGCCTTGACAAGTTTATAATCATTAGTGTTTAAACACACAAGCGTGTACTGGTCACTGTCAACTAGATTGAATGACTATATGTGTGTGTTTTCAATGATCAACAAATTGATACAAGCTTGAGGAAAAATTCATCTGTATGTTTTTAAATATTGATTTATAGTAAAATCTATCAAAGGACATGAATGAATAGCATTGCGGAATGTGTGGAATGAAATGACGCTAATCTCTTCCTTTCGCTCGTTTATTTAGTTTTTTTGAATGAGCCAAATTTCCACTCAAATGAAATTTCTTGTGCAGACTCTTAAAATGTTTGTTCCTTCATTCTTATTACCTGAAAGGAAAAGAAACGAGAAAGAGAGGGAGAGAGAGGGAGTGAGAGAGAATTGAGTGAGTTTGTTTTCACGCAAATGCTATGTGAAATTAACTGTGTGTCACACACAAGCTGCTGGCCAATGTTTGTCTGCTGGAAGGAGCAGATGGTGGTGATGGAGACACCCTGACGTCAGCCATATCATCATTAATCTCTCACACATACACACACGCTAAGACAACAAAACCAAACAATTTACAGCGACAGTTTTTACACAGCATTGAACATATAGATGAAAGTCAAGAACAGCTGTAAGAATTATTTTGCCTTTAAAAACTGAACTCAACTAAGACATGTAATGAAAACTGTCAAACCAAACGTCTCAGCTTTGGGTAAAGGCATTGATTGAGAAGATTTATGATAGTATTTTTCCAGCTTTGAATGCTAGTTAAGATGGACCAAGAGGCGCCATACCAAAAACATTCAGCAGGACTATGCAAATTATGATCTAGGTATAGTTTTCCTTTTTGTTGCTGCCATTTACTAAATGATATTAGATCTAATGGTATGTACATTTCATTACATTTCATTCAATACAATTAAATGATAAAAGTTGATTATCATTCGCTTGTTTTAGTTACGAAGCGCACAATGGCCATTTTTTCCCCACCCGAGATTCGATAATAAACCAGCCCGTCTGTAGCAGTACGGAAGAAATAGAAAGAACCCTGTGGTAAATACACAAAACTCACGGACCCTCCAAGTTTATATATTTTTAGAGTAAGGTTTAAGGCTGTGGTAAGGAATAGGACTGCGGAGCCTGAAAGTACAGCTAAATTCATGTGAAATAAAAAAAAGCACGACATTTTGGTGTCGCGTGATAATGATTGACCAATCACATCTTTTTTGTTGACTTTCGGGTGGGAAAAACAACGCTGGGGGAAGCGTCTAAAGCTGTCTAAAGCGACCAATCAGAGAACGGAAACGTCACGTAGCCCGGAAGCAGTGCTGCATAACAAAAATTGCCGGGAACTTCGCCTTGCCAAGGCAGCTGCAGAAGTTTAGAGAGAAATATTAAACGCCCCTGTTATTGTATTTACACCAGTTAAAGCAGGATATCGCTCGTACATTGTTCCCGATATGGACGAATATGACGAACTTTTCGAGATACAGGATGACTTCGATCAGCAGTTCGCTGACGAACTGGAAGTGATGGCCGAGATGGATAACAGTGAGCAAACTTGAGCTAATTCCACTAGCTTATGAACAATGCTATTTTTTAAACCCTTACTGTTTACTTTCATTACATAAAACACCGATAGGTTCATTTTAACATACAAGTTAAATTAACTAATGGATTTATACCAGCCTGGAACATTCGTTTAAATCAATGTTTCTCAAACTGTAATGTGTGAACCTGCTATGGGTCTGTACCTTCCACTTGAACTTTTGAAATAAAAATCAAAGAACAAATATTGCGACAGTTTTTGAAATTTGTGTTATATATTTGATTTATATAATTATGTATATTAGGGCTGGACAGCGTTTAAATAATAGCACAATTTTTTTGGCTATATCGTGATATAGTTAACAAATCTCAATATTTTGAAGTCTTCACTGTGTGTTGCCCCTTGCTGTTATGAGATGTAATTGGCCAACATTCAGCATAATGTCATAATATGCTTTATAATCAGTCAATAGTCAAAAATGCACAATTGTGTGTGTTTGTGTTTGTGTGTTCCCCCCAGTGACACAGAGCCCTCCTACCAAGCAGGCTAAGCGTCAGAAACAGCTTCCTCAGTGTCCTGAAGATGACATTTCAGATATCGAGCATCTGCTGGATGAACACCCCATCAGTGAGTTCAGCACTCTTTTTCTTAATATTTCCATTTGTTGCCATAAGTTTGGGCCTTATATCTGACTCGATCATTTCAGCACCAAAGGCGAAGCGCCAGAAGCAGGATGTGGGTGTGGTCAAGCGACTCTTCGACCTATCGGAGACTCAAAAGAGCGTAGCCCCATTGCAGAGGAATGACATCACACCCCCATCCTCCCCTGAGCAGTATGAACCGTCTCACGCCTTCAGGTAGGAGAGATGGTAGGAAGTGAAATTAAAGGTGAATATGGACAGCAAGGGGTAACCAGTCCACAGGTTATTTGAGCCAACAGATGGAGAGAAGTGCAGTGTGGCAAGGGGAGATTTTAATCAGTTTTCAAAGACAGCTTATTTGGTGTTATATCTTATGCATAACTATTTGTGCAACATTTTTTGTCTGTTATTTAAGTCTTTATTTCTTCTTTACCTCAATAGAGAGACATGAAAATATAGGGAATGAAATGGGACCTCAGCACATCTTAACCTCTGAGACACCAGATTCCACAAGATTTCCTTTCAGCCTTTGTAGAATTATCTTGTCCCTACAGCACTGTAAATAGAATTTCCCCAAAAATATTCATATAAGACTTTGTATGCATACACTGTGAACCATTTTGGTATTCAAACAACACACTTGTGTGTGCTTTTTTCTGGGGCTGATACTGCATTGGCTTTATGTCAGATATTGAGCCAACTTGGGACCATATTTACTGTGGCTATTTTTTAGGCAAAAACGTGCAAAATGGTTATTGAACCACACTTTTGCCCCCGCTAAATGACAGAAAGGAGTCTCTGCTGGGAACATGACATCAACAACATTGCATTAGATTAAATTATATCATTTTTCCCCTTTCCCACTTGCTAGTTTAGGTTTTTCACACGTCAACCCAATTCTGCATTATGTTGATGTACTTGTACAGAACTATATTGCATATTGATTTTTAATTAAACAATTGTAACATTAATATTTGTATTTAGCCACCTAAATACAGCGCTGCATTTTGATGTGCAGCGCTGTGTGTATATATATATATATATATATATATCAGTGCTACAATTAGTATCAATAAAAGCAGTTTAAAATTTCTAATGTAAGCAAATGTAATATGTGCTTGGTTTTCTGTTATGCAATACAATATAATGAAAATGTTTGATCACACAAAAAACATTAGACAACATCACATGGGCTCTGCGTACCTATGGCAGGTATTGGTCATTTTGATGTTCTGAAGGCTTACAAACTAAACAACTGATTTGCTGAAAGGAGAGAACTGTAAACTATTGAATGATAAAAATGATCAGTTGCAGCTCGAGTTGAAATAACAGACTGCTGAACAATTCATGCTTGTTTTCTAGGTCAGCGAGACCAGAGTTGGATATCAGTGGCTTTGCCACAATCCCAGAGTCGCCCAGGCGACCTGCCAGAGCTGCATCACTGCATGTGCTGAAGCGCCCCCCACTGGAAGGAGAGTACGTCACTGTGACAGACTCATCAGGAAACCGGGTCTATCTCCGCCAACAAGATGACACAGGGCCAAAGGTGAGAGATATGTGACGGTGATGGTTTCGTGAACCTTGGCATATCATGGATAGCACTGCATTCTAAATAAAGCACTAAGTGATCTTTTAATTTCTTTCTCTTTCTCTTATATTTTTCTGTGTGTGTCTGTAGATGGAAGACTCTAGATTAGCACATAACTCTCAGGGTGCACTCAGGCTGCTTGCAGTTCCAGTGAGTGTGCTTAGAGAACAGGAGGCAGAAAGGGTGAGTGAACACTCTGTGGATGTTTTTCAGTTAATAAATGGTGACATTAGTCAAACTAACTGCCTGAATAGCGGGGTGTGAAATATAACTAGAAGGACTAAATAGAGATAGCCATCATACCCCTGCCAAGGCCCAACAACCCTCTAATTATGGCTCCATCACTCAAATCACTTAAGGCAGTTATCCTGATGGACATTCCCCTCTTCCATCAAAATTGCTATTTAATCAGCATCAACTTTGCTATATAATGGTAGAAGTTACATGCCTCTGAATTTTCACTAAAACATACATGATGTCATGAAAATCAATTCATAAATATTTTGAGTCATCCAGACAAGACAGACAAACTGGCATACTTGGATGAAATAAAGAGGTAATGAAAAATATTGATAATAAATTGAAATTGAGCCATTAAAAGAACAATGTGAATGTGGGCACAATGTCCAAAAAATGAATGGTGATCGCATCAGCACATTTTGCTATGTTGTCTTGACAATGGAACAAATGATTAATGAATGAATGGATGAATGAATGAATGAATTATTTGTTCTATTAGTGGAGTTTTGGTAGATTTTTTTCAAGTGTGAGAGATCAGATTTCTGTCAATTGACAAATTATATAGGCAACTGATTATTTAGAGCAAACAACAAGAAACTGACACTGCCACTCTGACTTTAACCTTTACTGACTCTTACTCTGACTCTTTACTTTAACCCAAAACAGCAGACCTTAGACTTCAAGATGTGACAAATATAAATGTGAATTCTGAAGTTGTTAGATTTGTGAATTTAGACATGTTTTTCTTGCCTTTTTTAAAAAAAAATCATACAGCGTCACCAGAAGGTTATGGAGGAGTCTCAGCGCCTAACAGAGCTGCTGGCTAAGTAACTCACCGTCTGTCCTGAGAAAATACATTACATGTGCCAATAAATTACCTCAATACAATACATTCTATACTTGTCTCTTAAACTTTTTGTGCACTGCATTATAGCACTGTGAATGAGGTGTTTGATGAGCCTGGTAGCAACGAAGGAAGAGACGATGACGAAGAGGGGCAAAGCTCTCGACTCTGGGTGGACCAATTCTCCCCACGGCACTACACAGAGCTTCTCAGTGATGAAGTGAGTGATTTGTGGTGTTTGTTTGTAGCTCCATGCCTGTGAAGTGATGAACATACTTATACAGTATAGATAAGTCTGACTTGCACTGACAGCAGTTTTCCTATGTCTTAGTTTACCAACCGCTGCCTGCTGAAATGGTTGAAGCTATGGGACACAGTTGTGTTTGGAAGAGAACGGAAGACTCGTCCTGCTCGACCTGAGAAACAGGCCCCTGATCAGAACTCCTCTAAATCCAACCAAACCAGTCAAAACACAAATCGATTCAAGAGCAAGACAGAGCTGACTGAGGAGATACTGGAGGCTGAGTTGGACCACCACAAACGACCCAAATTCAGGGTATGTACATGCTTAATTTTATTTATGTCATTTGTTAGGGCTGTCACTATTGAATATTTTGATTATAGTATAGAATAGTTTGTTTCTGCACGAAGGAAGGAGAAAAATGGCAAGAAAGAGAAATTTATACTACAAATTCCCAATGCAGGCTAATAATAATGTAAATAAATCATCATAATTTGTTTAATTTTATATATATAGGATATTTCCATTAAAACATACATTCGTAAATGGGACATTGTAACTTGACGTGTGACCTATGTGATAATTTATAATTGGTTGTGATCTACTAGTGCAAAAAAAAAGCAAATGCAATGCAAAGATCTGGCATGAGGCCTGGTGCTTAATCACAAACGCATAAAAAACAAAAGTTATCAGATGGAAGAAGAGTTGTCTTCATGCTTCATTCAAGGCTGCAATGCAACTTTGCAGTATGAGCCCAGCTGCAGGTCAGGTGCTATCATTGTGTTGCCGTTTTACCTGTTGCTCAGTAATGCAGAATTTTAAGAGGATTTGTTTTAAACAAAGCAGTCAATTGTATATATTATATGGCAGCTGGGTAGTTATTAAGAGTGAGATTTTTTCTTTATTCTCTTCTTTGTATTCTTTTGTAGGTGGCACTGTTGTCTGGTCCTCCAGGTCTGGGGAAGACTACCCTCGCTCATGTCATAGCAAAGCATGCTGGGTACAATGTAGTGGAAATAAATGCCAGGTTCGACAAACCAAATTAAATTTGACTCAGGGGTAGCAGTAAACAACAACAAGTTACTGACTGCAGTGATGTTTTCAATGTGCAGTGATGACCGCAGTGCAGAGGTCTTCCAGAAGCGCCTTGATATGGCCACCCAAATGAAGTCAGTTTTAGGAGCTGATCCAAGGCCCAACTGTCTCATAATTGACGAGATTGATGGAGCGCCCGCGGTACGTTATGGACACTACTTATCAGCAAAGATAAGAAAAGTCACTATAAAAACATTCACGCCTCATATACGCCTTTTATTTTTCCCCTTTCTCTGTGTTGCTGACAGGCTGCCATCAATGTTCTGTTGGCAACTCTGAACAGAAAAGACGGACAGGGGGGTGAAGCAGGTACAGAGACTATGAAAAAGAAAAAGAAGAAAGAGTCCATCCTGCTTCGACCAATCATCTGCATTTGTAATGACCTGTAAGGGTGATCACGTTTGTCTCGTTTTTTTATAACAGCACATCAGGCATTAGCTCTTATCTTGTGTTAATTTTATATACTACATTCTTCTTTTTTAGTTATGTTCCAGCTCTCAGACCTTTGAGGCAGCAGGCCTTCCTGTTGTCGTTCCCCCAGACACAGCCATCCCGTCTGGCACAGAGACTAGCAGAGGTAAAAACACACTAGGTAACAAAAATAGAAACAAACCAAAAAAAATCAGAGTTTAAGGCAAGTTTTTGATTATCCTTGGCAGATTTCACTACGGCAAGGAATGAACACAGACAGGGCTACTCTTATGTCACTGTGTGAGAAAACAGACAATGACATCAGAGCCTGCATCAATACACTACAGGTGGGTGTCAGCACTATAAAAGAGGCTCCATCTAAGTCCAATGGTATTCTGTGTTATTGAATCTGCTAATTTTGTACCTGTTTGTGTAGTTTCTTCATGGCCGTGGACATAAGCGAGTGGACACAAAGATGATCCAGAGTGTGTCTGTGGGGCAGAAGGACCAGAACAAAGGTCTTTTCCATCTTTGGCAGGAGGTCTTCCAATTACCTCGTGTGAAACGGTACTGTATGCCACCAGTGGTAGATAAAGTGTGTTACATTAAGCTATACTTTACTAATGCTATGCTAATGTTCATTTAATTTTGTTAAAGCATAAAAACTATTTTTGGATTATAACTGTACTTATGTACTGAAATTAAAATAATTGTTTGTGCTCATGGTGGTATTCATACCTTGTGATGGTCAGATTTACAAAATTATAATCTCAGCCTACACTCCTCATGTCTCTAAAGATAAATGTGAACCATCACTTCAGTGAAGCTTATCAAACTTTATTTAAAGATGATCTTGAACTTTGGAGGACACATTAAACAAGTTGAAACATTAAACTGTCAAGGTTCCTTTGTGTAGTGTTTTTTTAAACTTCATATTTATTTATAAAATTTAGAGTAAGGATGTCGCACACAGGAAGTACTAAAACTAATTAAAACCACCAAAACTACACTACAATAAAACAATTTTTCCAACCTCACAATAGAATAACAATTAAAAAACCACTGCGACAGTAAGACAGAGGAGGTTCTGTTGAGTCCCCAGAGTGCATCATCAAATCATGAAATCTGTTTCTTAGGTCGTTATTGCTATCATGGTGACTAAAAGTCCTAATGTGGTGTTTCAGAAAGCGTGTGGGTGATGGCTATGATGAAACGCTGGCTGCAGGTGGGGGAACTCAGAGATTTCAGCACATTTTACACCTGGCTTCATCTAGTGGAGAGTACGAAAAGGTGGCACAGGTAACAACAGAGCACACAACGTTTAATCTGTCCGATTCACTCTTGTATGTTTTTCATAGTGTGGTAAACATGTCTACTCTCTTTCCTCAGGGTCTGTATGAAAATTATCTGTCCATGCGGGTGAGGGACCCCAACCTGCACAGTGTGTGCGACGCTCTGGACTGGCTGTCGTTCTCAGACAGAATGAATCACATCATCATGCGTGGCCAGAACTTCTCCCTGATGAAATTCCTCCCCTTTCTGTCAGTCACATTTCACTTCCTGTTTGCCCACGCACACGTCCCGCGCATCAACTACCCCCACAGTCAGCAGGAGGTAAAACTGCACCATCATAAGCTTTTCATAAAAAGCATGCTTTTCATAAGAAATCACAGAAAACTCATTGAATTTAGACATTGGTGTGACATTGTGTTTCCCAGGCCTGGAAAAGAAATGAACCATTCTTATTCTGATGACAAGCAGCATTGGTATGAAATGAAGGGTTTAAATTCCCACAGGCTATAATTATAGAGAATCAAGACTGCAGTCTAAGTCCATCCCTGATGTTGCTGTGTGTCACCATAGTAGCCTTGCTGGTCACAAGGAGGCCACACAATGAGACAAACTTAGATGTCTCTTACAGAGCATATGATGAAGACCATGCAGTTTTGCATGATTAGATCTAAAGCATATTTTATATTATATTATCCAAATCTAACATAAGTTCTGATCAAAATGATCAAACTATGATGCGAGTCCCTCCTATTATGTAAGTTTTATCTTTTTGTCTGCTTTTTTTTCAACAAATAGAGAGAAAGAAATTCATTGGTCAAATCTGTATGAATCCAGGCACCAATAGAATGATACACGCACAAGGTTCTGTAAGATTCCGGGTGATTGACATGTCCTCTGTCCTCCACAGGCCTCTTCCCGTCTCCTTAGCAGCAAGAACACTTTGTCCACCATGTTATCTGATATCCCAGCATGCATCAGAACGAGGATCAGCCAGCTCAGCCTGACCCTTGATATTCTCACATTGCTTCTTGACATCATCTGTCCAAAACTACGGCCTGTAAGTACAAGCATATACTTGTGTGTGTGTGTGTGTGTGTGTGTGTGTATCCGTGTGTGTGCGTGTGTGCGTGCATGTGCGTGCATGTGCGTGACCCAAATGTTGCAGACCTCATCTATTCATTAAGCACAGTAAATTACAGTCTCTAATCTGCTCACTGACGTGTGCAAAATGTCCTACTAAATAAGCTTTTTGTGGAATCCTACCAAAAATGTGCACTGAAGGTGCTGTTGTTCTATTGTTGATTCTTTATTGTGTGTGCCAGGGTGTTTGCAGTGAAATAATTTGTATTTCAAGTAATTTCACATATGAAATGGTGTGTGTGTGTGTTTGTCAGGTGAATCCACAGCTGTTCAGCACCAGAGAGAAGCAGCAGATGCGAGAGCTGATTGACAACATGTTAGCCTACAACCTCTCCTACAGACAGGACCGCACACCTGAGGGACAGTACACATACGTACTGGAGCCGTGAGTACACACACAATTGTATTATGGATGCATTAGAGCAGATGCATGTTTCCAGGGTGGAGAAAGTCACAGAGGTCAGCTCTGGGCAGGCTTAGAGAATAATCCCCGAAAAACTGTCAAGTGTGTGTGTGTGTGTGTGTGTGTGTGTGTGTGTGTGTGTGAATGTGAGTGTGTGAGTGTGTGCGCATGGATAGTGGTGATGGATCAGGGTAGCAAAGTGCAAAGCCTCTCTGGCAGGTAGAGGTGCCTGGATGATGAAATTATTGGAGGCCAAATGAGGAACAGATTAATATGAGAGCAGAGAAAGTAGGAGAGACACCGACATACAGAAGGAAAAAAAAAGGCGAAAATCACAAGGAGACTGGAAAACCAACTTGCGGCGATTTGTAAATCAAATCGTTCATCGTGGACATTTATGTTCTGAGGACAGAGGACTGCCTGGAGCTGATAGAATGGGATAGCTCGCTCTGCTTTTACCATCTGAACCATGCAGGCCCGGGAGCAGCAGCGCCCCCAGGAGGGAGGCTCCTTTCTGCAGGCGCGTTGTAATCAGGTGATGTTCACCAGTGATTGGGGCCTGCCGTTGGTGCTAGCCCTACTGCTGCTATTACTGATCTATACCTTCCTGTACCTACCCTCTCTGGCCCACCACAACACCTCCCACTGACGCTTCACAGTGACTCGCTTCACAGTGACTCGCTACACAGTGACTCGCTACACAGTGACTCGCTACACAGTGACTCTCTACACAGATTTGGATGGAAACATTTAACATTTCAAGTGGAATCGGCCAGTTTCAACAGGATTCTTTAACTGGATTTGTCGTATTTGGACACCACGCGTGATTAGTCTGGTTGAATCGTAAACATGGGACTGCTACCGGAAAGGCGGAGAGATATCAGGGCAAGAAGTGAGGAACAAAATTTTGAGTACTTTAACGTACTGCATTTTTTATTTTGAATTAAATTTTAAAGAGTTTTGTGTGTTCCAGTTTCAATGATGTTGACAAAAATGATGTTTCAACAGAATCTTTCATCAACGTTAAGGAGGTAATGACTAAATATTCAAGAGGAGATCCGATCCGATCTTGCCTTTATTATTTCTGGTTATTGCTGACTGTATGTGCACACCATTGGATGTTGTGATCCAACCAGGCATCATGGTGTGTTAGCAATTAGCTCCAAGCTGACAGTGCATCTGTGGGATGAGCAAACAAGAACCGTATGTTATTGTCTGCCACGGCAAGTTTTGCGGAATTGAACAGACAAATGGCTGTTTGTGTGTGGTTTTATTAATTTATTTGTCATTTGGTTGACTAAATCAATTGTAACTTTCCTCAGCTGAAATTAGACTGAAACTAAAATAATTTACTAACTGAATCAAATATCTCTAGGACTAAATGTTGCTTTACTCTAAAGATAGAACTAAATTAGAAGAAAAGAAGAAAATGTACCGTTTGTTTTAGTCAGTTGTAGAATATTCTCTGCACAATGTAACACAATCTGTAGTAAACTCATGATTCAGATACTACAAATTCTCCAGCCATTTGTGTATGCAGGTCTAATACCTATATGGATACAGTAAAAGTACTTAGTATTTGCTACCTATAATATTTGTGGTGCTATGACGTTACAGACCTTCAGTCAACAAAGACATGTTATATTGCTCATGTTCACGACCATTTTTAAGATCATAGTGATAATAGAAAATACATCAAAGACACATTTAATGTTTGACTCTTAATTATTATTTCATTATGATCTGTGTGCAGAGGAAAAGTGTTAACTCTCACATTGTGTGTCTGTGTGTGTGTTAGAGGATGGGTTCAGCGGTAAGAGGATTAAGGTATTAGAAAATGACAGATTCAGCTTTTAATTCTGGAAAAATAAAAACCATGGTTGCATCAGTGGAAGCTATTAGGTCATTTCTTTTTCTTCTTCTTCATAGTGAATACTGCATAGATCTGTTTATTGTATATTTTTGTCAAGTCATTCTATTACAGTTTACTTTGTGTGTACGTGTGCGTGGGTGTGCGCGTGCGTGCATGTGTGTAGGCGAGTAGAGGAGATGATTCAGTTTCCAGGCCTTCCTCCCCGACGCCAGCTGACATACCAAGCCAAACAAACCATCAGCAGAGAGATGGAGCAAGAGAAGATGAGGAGAGCTGAGCAGCTGATGCTGCGACGGAACCCTGCAGTGGTGAGATTTCTCTGTCACACACACCTAACATGTTGCTGGTTTGTAATACCTTGGCTGTAGATGACCACATCACAATTTTTGATAATCATGTGATGCAGGAGAACGTGAAGAAGATCACAGATCTCAAATCAGCCAGGAACCACCAGCAGAGGCTTGAGAACATTGTGAAACATACTACAGTGGAGACCAGGGTGAGACACACATACACACACACACACACACACCTGGAGCCACCCGTGTGACTTCACCCACTGAGAATGTGTAGAAATGTTATAATTAGAAGTGAAAATGGGGAGAATTAGACTCTAGAGGGCAGAAATAAGGATAATGAGAATCCACTGGGTTATGTGGCATAATAATAATACTGGGAAATTAGGCCAATGAGGTGTGTGTGTGTATGTGTGCGCGTGCGCATTCATGTGATTGTTCATCTGTATTGACCTTGTCAAGTGCAAGGCTTTAGAAGGATCCTGATTAGTTTCACCCTGGCCGAGTTTTTTCTTTTCACCGTCCCTGTTTGTTTGTGTCTTACAGCCAGAGGTGGATTTCTTCGGTCGAACTGTTGCCCCCAAACCTCAGAGAGCCCAGCTGTCCTCAGACACGGGTACTACAGGTACTTATGAAATCCCACTTCTCTAAAATCATTAAAATTACAAGTACCACATTTCGAGCACAGCGGTTCCGGTTCGATTCTGGCTTGGGCTTTTGGTGCTCGTCATACAGTCCTTTCCGGCTGTCTCCACTTTGCAGAAATGCCACAAAAAAATAAATAATCTTCAAATTGCTCAAATCATAATTTTAAATTTCCATACTTGTTTTCTGAATGTGTTTTTGAGGCAAATAAGAGGCAGTAGATCTGGACTGCCACCTGTTTTTCTGACCATGGTGTCTCTATACCAGTTTGACTGCACCATGGCCTGCTTTTCATATTTGGACACCAGCCAATAGATTCAAACAGTGTGTGTTTTATATGCACAAATTAAGATTGTCAAACCTAGTTCACATATTTGCAGTTTCTCTTCAAAGTTTTACTGTTAAAGAGTTTGTGGAGTAGCAGAAACCTTGAAAACTATGGTCCTCCGTTCACGCTTGGATAATGGAGTGTGTATTGCTGTTTCTAGCAGCACCATGCCAGTGAAAACAAGAATGTGCTTGATGTGGTCAGGGCTAAGGAACTATGAATGCCTTGCAATTTCACACGGCACAGAGCAAGTGTTTTACATTCCAGCATAAAGGAAAAATAGGAATTCCAACATTCTGTAGAGGTGTTTAATCATAAAATCAAGTCTAATCTTACATTTTATTTGGATGCAGGTCGTATAGTAGTTTTATGAGTGATTTGAACACACAAATTATTGTTCACTTTTAGTACATGCTTGCTTGAAAAAAGAGATCTATGATTTAGATGGCAAAATGAAGTGCAAAAGTCATTAGCAACTGTAAACAGACATGCAGCAAAATCATTTATCTCAACTGTTTTGCTTGTTATTTCATCTTTCTATCTTTAAGTTTGTGTTAAACAAAGTAATCAGTGAAGAGTTGTTCTTTCTTTGTGTGAAATGAAACGGGCGCAGATGTAAACGCTTGTTGAATACCTGGATGTGTGCTTCGATGGGGATGTGATTGGTGGAGACAATGAGACCCTTTTCTTGTCATAGCGTATGATAACTGTGTCATTATAATTAAAAACCTGTTCCCTCTGTAGGGGAGAAGAATGCAGTTCTTGCCATTGGAAGGGCTGTGGGCAACAGTGACGTATGGTTCCGGTTCAACGAGGGCATGTCCAACGCTGTCAGACGAAATGTTTACATCCGAGAACTGCTTTAACCCCAAAACACACCCACTCTCGCTCATGTACGTAACTGTATTTGTTTTCAATGTAATCATCCCACTGATTAATCTCATAAATTCAAAACAGTCTTTATTTGGATTGACAGTGCAAAGAGCCAATAAAAACGTGTTGTTGAACATTGCTCAGTAGTCCATCAAACAAAACTGTAGAAAGCTACTCAGTGCAGTGCACTCAGACACAGCCAAGTCTTCTTCATATAAATTAACAACGTTCATGAGTCGTAAAATAAATAAACATAAACTGCAGTGTGTGTGCGTGCGTGCGTGTGTGTGCGCGTGTGCGTGCATGTGTGTGTGCTCACGTGTGTGAAAAAGAGGGTAAATTAGTGCATCATGACTGCATGTGGATATGTGATACTTAATGCATCCGTGATTGTGTGTGTGTGTCCATTAGAGGATCACACACTTGCCCTTTTCCACCCAGGGGTTGGCTCTCATTAGCTCTGGGTTCAGGAATGGATCTTCACACACACAACCTTCGATCCATTTCACCAGCCTGCAACACACACAAACAAACTGTCAGCACAAATGAGTACTTAAGAAAAGTAGCGTGTTTTTGTGCACGTTACACACTCACTCAGTGACTGTGATGGAGGCCTTTTCTCTATTGATGGCCAGCTGATACTGCAGACTCTCCACTTCCCTCTTCATCTGTGGGATATCCCACTCCTCCATGGTGCTACTGCAAAAAAAAAAGGAACGAGAAGATTGAAGGGGAGGGATAGAATTCAGAAACACAATAGTTACAACCAAATTATAGGCAGAAATCACAAAAAAATTCATTTTGTCACAACCGTGCTGTCACTTTTGCTCCAGCTGTTACATCCCAGTATTTGTACCTGTGATTTACAGTGTGATAAGTGAATTACAGCCCAAAATCTGGTGCAAAAATGCCTTCTCGTGCACTTTGCCAAATGTTCTAAAATCAGCAAGGATTAACCCCTTAAACACTGGTAAATTCATTGGTTATTGAGTACACTTTACAGGAAATAGGTCAGAGTAAACATTGTAGAAAAAGCTCATTAAAAACTCATTTTCAGACAAGTTTTAGTTAAAATAGTGCTAAAATCCATTACAGTAACCCTTGCTTTAAGCTACAACATTTATTTCTTTGCATTGGGAACTTTGGCACTTGACTAGAATCTAAATTAAAACTTTATAAAGATGAACTCATTGATGGTTACCTCAGAGTTTAAGAGGTCAAATTCTGTATTCTATTACTTAAGGAAAGGTGCCAGTTTCAGAATAAACTGCTGGTATAGTAATCTGCCAAAGCAACCAAGTGGAAATTCTGTCAAGTCTGATACTTCTGAAAACCTTTTTATAAGAAAGATCGTCATTTTCTGGAGCTTATTTGAATGTTCGACTGTAAAATTGGTGTATTTATAGTTGGGATAAATAATGGAATGTAACAAATCAAAACCAGGTGCAATACAGAAAGAGTTCTGTTCACCCATACTATGTCTGATAATAAACAGAATTAAGCCATACAAGTGTCAGAAAGTAGGTAAATAGGACGCCCTATATAATAAATAGGACGCCCTATATGAACGCTAACTTTTTTCTTTTTTGAGAATTTTTTTTTTTAACATTTCTGCTCTATTATAAAATAGTACAGTACTGTAACTGTATATGAGCCCGAATGGGCATACAAATGTTAACTATTTTTTTCCAATTCTAGCTAACCAATTAAAAAAATCTTCCTAATGATTGGTTTTAAATTCCAGTAAAAAAGCATATATGAGTATATCATGATGCATTCTGGGGGAAATCTGTTTGAAATGATATCCAACAGATCGAAATTTGGTAGAAAAATGTAGTACAAATGCCATAGCGTAACATAGTAAGAGGTTACTATGATGGATTTTTTTTATTATGATTGGAACGTCTCTGCAAAGTGAACTAGTTTTTATGACTTTTCTATGTGGTACATTGAATTATTGATGGTTATCATTGTGAAAAGGCATATTACATGTACCCAAAGTGAGCAGTTTGCATTAAAGTGTACTCAATTACCAAATAAATCAATAGTGTGGATCAAGGGGTTAAGCCATGCGTTTGGAGTTAAAACATTTTATAAATTTTAATGAATAAGACTAAAATTAGACATTTCACTCATTAAGAAATCTATGGTAATGTTTTTTACCCAGATGCATAAGTGCCTGTATAATCTTCTGTATTTACTGTAGCATCCTGAGTACAAAAGATTTCTTCTGTGTAGGTATTGTAAAGTATATTGTAATGTGCCGCACCCTGCCACAGGACATCAACAACAATCAGTCTAGGCCTCTATTAAAACACACACAGACGCACACACACACACACACACACACACACACTCTCTTTCTCTCTCCTCCTCTCTCTCCACTCATCCTTCATTTTTCATGGATCTAAGTAGGTCGGCCGCTCTCTGCCTGTTTTCCAGCAGCATCCGTTCATCATCCCGCTCGACATCCAGCTGTTTCCCGTAAAAAACACACTTTCACCGTTCCAGCACAAATCTGTGACATCGAGCAGAACAAATAGCCTGAGATCAAATCTCTGTCACCGAAACAGCCCGGTGATCCCCTCAAAAAACAAACAGAATCAAGTCTCTCGCTATAAATGGAATTACGTCGTAGAATGAAGCAGGCTGTGTAGCAAAACATTCAAATACACGAACACGAACGCAGCCTAACCGACGGGCCTCCGCGGAACGGACCGCTGCTCGATTTCACGGCTTACCCGGTGATGGAGGATGCAGGTCGGACTAGAACGGCGGCAGTCGGCGCTCAGGCTGGATTCGGTGCGGTTTTCCCGGCAGAGGAGTCGGAGGCTTCCGTGCGCTGCGAGCGGGAGGCGTCAGTGTGAGCAGGACCCTCCCCTGCGCTGCTCCTGGTGCAGACCGGATGGATGCGGGATGCGCAGGGCGGAGATACCGGAGGAGCCCCGCCGCTCGGTTTGACTGGCAAACGAGGGAGGGACTCAGCACGCACCTGTATGGAAATGTGGGCACAAGCAAATGAGGATGCGCTCCTCAGGCAAAACAGGCCGACCTGTTGTCCTCCACACAGGACTCGAACACAGAGACTCCCGGGGAAGTGGGGGAATGTTGAGATTTGTTCATTATTTCAACCAAGTTTCATTGGGATCTGTCTTCAGTGAAGCTTGATGGACAGGTTGGACCTGATATTAACCGTTAAATTCTGAGGTAACCTTCAACGAGTCCCTCTTTTCTATTTCATATTTTAGTGAACGGACTAAAGGTTCCAAACATACCAAATACACCAGGATGCATTTGGGGTAAATTTGTATAAAGCAACATCCAGAACAGAGAGAAATTTAAGGGATGTCCAAAACGCCACACTGTTATGAGTTATAATGGATTATTTTGTGTTTATGCCATTTCACTGTAATGTATTTCTATTGTGAATAAAGCCCATTGAATCTGTCTAAGTTCCCTGGAAAAAAGGTAAACTAGGTGCAGTGGAGCTGTGATTACTACTTTTGTTTCGGCCTGTAACTTTTTGATCCTTGGGTCATCCAACCATATGCTGTATCTTCCGTTTCTATACACCCAACCTGAGCATAATCTATGTGCATATATAAATTGATCTTTTGGCTACTGCGGGTCAGAAATGGGATTTCATATTATACGCTAGGTACATACAGTTTAT
>OMNV01008959.1:94954-123066 GCA_900303265.1 Brotula barbata
ATATATAGTTCTGTAATTACATTTGCCTCAACTATTTTGGGTGAACTGTTAAAAAAATAAATCACAGTATGTCTGGAACAAGCCTTACACAAGTCATGTTATGTTGATATTCCAAAATTCAGTAGCCTATTCAAAATGTGTTTGTCACCAAGGTTGGTGGACCATTACACCTTGGAGCTCCACTGGATGCCTCTAACACCAAAGTGCATACAAGTGTCACCTTAAAACTACTGTCGTTTTAAATGGGTTGCTTAAATACCAAGGGAATTTGTATATACCAGTTAAAAAAGGAATAAATTTAATGTCAGACTTCCTACCCTGAGGTGCAGCTGTCTGATTACTGCATGCATTCATACCTATGACAGAATGTTTTCATTACAAGTTCACACATTTAGAAAATATGTTTATTCCAAAAACATCTGACAATTCAGTACATCTGTTTTGTAGAACAGTCAGTGTGCAAAAATCACTTTATTCTACTTCACAACTCATTTGCATCTTTCATTAACATACATTCTTGTTAAACCAGCCATTGGGCGCGGATCATATTTGCAGATTCAACATGAAAAGCATGTGAATGTCCTCTTCTACTGTTGGGACACCTAAAAAGATAAAAAGCAGATTAGACCAGATTATATCTAAAAGCAAGAGACTGACCTGAAAATTCTAATTTTAAGCCTCAGACTAGTGTTTGAATCAGGAGCTGGCAGCTCTCATACGAGGTGTCAGAAATTTTATATTTGTCATCATTGGCTGTAACCAAGGGGCTCATCAAGTTTTGAATATGATAAAAAAAAAACAACAACATGCCTTTGTAGTGCCAAAAAAGGGCATTTTTGTGGTGCAACATGTTGAATACATCTAGTTCTTTATTGAAAATATAATAAAATGGAACAAAAAACTGAAATATATTAAAAAAAAAAAAACTGTGAGCCTCGCTTTCCCATACAAACATTGGGCCACAAAAGTTCTTACCAATGAACGGTGTTTTTCCATCAGCAGGATCCAATGGATGCTTTCACCTCTGCCAACAAGAATCTACAGCAGAAAGTTGCTTGGTTATTGAGTGAACAGCGTATGTATGGGAGTGTGTACATATATATTAATGAGCCTCAGATGAAGACTAGAATCAGGAGCTGCAGTACACAGCTCTCATACGAGGTGTCAGAAAAGTTGTTTCATTTGTCATCACTGGCTAGAGAAAACTTTCACCAGCTGCAGGCAGACTCACCAGCACTTGCATCCAGTGAGATCTCTGAAGTTTTCACTGAAACATCCCAGATGAAATGGAGGCCTGAGCAGGCAGCTCAGCACAAGCACAAGCCCATCCATCTCCATGTCAACTGGAGACAGAGAGAGAGAGAGAGAGATGGGAATTTGAACCATAAGTTAAATATACCAGAGTATGAGTTAAATAAACCAGAATATGTAATAGGTTTAGAAACAAACACGTTCCTGTGCCTGTAGCCACGTGTATCCACAGCGGCGCAGCACATTAGCCACGTGTTTCTTACACAGGCCATAAGCTCTCCACAAGTTGCTAACACTCACCTCATTAGCTGCTTCAGCTGCTTTTTTTACGGCACAAAGAACGTTTGAAATTTTCGATGCATTTTGTAGCCATGATATGACACACGAAAACTACGCTAACACACATCTCCCCAACACCACGGTAAGCAGAGGACTCGTTGGTTTCGCACAGCCCGTTAAATACGGCTGCCCTGTTACCAATATGGCGTCCAAACCGGAAACTATGGTTTGTAGTCCCAAGATGAGAGCGCTGTGAGCAAAGATAAAATACGTATTTTGATCAACCAGGGAATGTAATGAATAAATATACCGTTATGAAAAGAAGCTTTGAAAGACAGGATTCATTTTACTATATTTATTAATGTAGTTTATTGTTGGAAGACCGGATGTAGACCCATCTCGCGCGTGCGTGGTCAAAATCATGACGTCAGTGATTTGTACCGCGCATATGCGATACCGCATTAGTATCCTTTTTGAATATATTTTGTTGACCACAAAACATGGAATATACTACAGTACAATACAAATAGTAGTACAGGGAGTCCGTGAGAATAAATTAGAAATAAAATTGTTCAACATTAAGAAAATACATAATAAAACTTTTAAAAAAGTATCCAAGTAGGGTTCAATCGAGTGCAACTGGACTTGATAGAAGATATTTGAAGACGTTTCGTCGGGAGTCCCAGGTATTTAACCTCTGTGGGGCCTTTGATTGATACCAATTGGCTGGGACTCCCCACCAGTCAGCCAGAACTGAAGACGCCTCTTGGATGAGAGGCGAAATGGCTTCAAGTATCTTCTGTTAAGTCCTGTTGCAGTCGATTTAACCCTTCCTGGATAACCATGACCTGGCTGACTAACCTTCACAGATGACAATAAAGGTAGGAAATCATCTATTATTCTGGCATTTTAGCACGAGCAATATTACAAATCAACTTAAATCGTCTGGCAATGTTGTCCACAATGTTTCTCAGAAAATAACATGCCTGACTTCTCCACTTTTGGTCAGATATTTGGAGAGATTTCGCTGAATATTTGCTTCTGTTGATTCTAAAATATTTGACAACTTTTTTTCACCTTTATCGTCTACTGAAACGATATCAGAATCGCAAATACTGGCAACATGTCAATACAACATCCAGGTGGGACACAGTAAATGTTGCTCTTAATTATTTGATCTATGGCTTTAATCATGTTCAACAATTGTTTCGAGTTCACTGTGCTGTGTCATTTGCACAAAGGACGATTGCAATGGTTGAACAGGGTTCACTTTGTCCTGTTATAGCCACTTTTGACCAGCAGGTGGCCACAGTTCACTTGTAGCCCTAGGACGTGAACCGCAAGACTCTCCCGTGATGCTTTGCGGTAAAAGATGAAATATATATAAATATATACAAAATAATTGCAAGCTTTATTGTCTTATTTTATTTTATGCTGTTTATTTACTAATTTACCAAGAGCGATACATATAATTACTTTTTTTTTAATCAGAATCGTCTAAAAACCATAAGTCAGGAATGTATTTCTGTAAATAAGACGGGTTCCGATCGGTTACGAAATCAGTTCACTCTTGTTTCTCTTCAGATCGTATAAATCTTTCGCCTTTTACTAAAGATTTCCGTGGAGAGGAACAACAAGAGTTTCACTCAATTTTTTGATGCCCTGCTTTACTGCGGGGCTTCTTCTTATTGTCGAAAAATAAAACAGAAGTTATCCTAAATAAGTATGTAGAGCAGCGAGAAGGATGATCCAGAATCTCGGGTGTCACGGTTGACAGATGGGCTGCGTGTAAGTGGGAAATTTGGATTCGATGTAATACAAAGTAAACCGCATCCCAAAACCGATATGAATACTTTTTTGTGAGAAGCGCCTTATTATTATATTATTATTATCTATGGGGTGAATGCATCAATAGGCTAAATCTGAAAACATTTTCACGAGAATAAAAAAAAAAATCAAATTATTAGTTATAAATGTGTAAACGTCGCTTTTTTGAATAAACACAGAGCACACAAATCTAGAGAAAATTAATGTTATAAAGCCTGCATTATATTTTCTTTTACTTAAATGTTTTTGTTTAAAAACGATTACATGTTAACATCCTCTCTGACTTTAAAAAAAAAAATGAACAAGATGCACACAAATACATTGAGAGAGAAAATATTAAGCGCAGTGCAAATAACGAAAGAAAAACTTAAACTACCGTTGCACTCTACAGTTCCCGGATGACCGGATGATCTACTCTTCTTCTGATTGGTTCGATTTACTCATGAGGAGCGATGATTGGTTAAGAGCAGTACGGCCTAGAGAAGCAAAGAGTACACAAAATGAATATGTGTCCCAGACGACGGTGCCTTGTTTGCACAGAGAGTACAAGAAAAGAGAAATTTAAACAGGTATCGATCCTTTTGACGTTAAAAGACGAGACGTAGTATCGATATTTTAAGCATCGATCCGCCCACCCTTAGAGGACAGGCCTTACTCACTCTTGTCCCACCCCCCTGTTCTTTCCGTATAGTGACGAGGAAAAGGCATTCATTTTATATTTTGTTGTTAGACTGACTCTAAATCGGTTTAAAGAAATTTGCTCATCAATCAATCTACACACCATAATAACGCAGCTTAAGTAGAACTGGCATTTCGTGCTCTAAAACCCTCCGACTTGGCTGAATTAAAGTAATTATACAAACAACAGTGGACCAAAATTCCTCCACATCAAAGCGTTTGAAATTTAGAGTGCAATTACTTAAAAAAATCGATTTCACTTTGTCATGGGGTATTATCAGAGGATTGATGAGGGGAAAATTAATTGTAGCCATTTTAGAATAAAGCTTCAACATACAATGTAAAAAAGTAAAGATGTGCATTGTATGTGGTTTGGTGGCGTCCACCTAAAACTGGACTTCTTGGACTCTGTGAAAGTGTAAGTGACCACCAGCAGTTTGTAATCTGATCTGAATGACAGCACACGAAGAGTGATACTAGGTTTAATCATACATTTATTTATTCTCACAGCTGTACAGGAATGCATCATCACAGCAGAAACACAACCTAAACCCAACCATGGCACAACGTCCATCACAACACATCCATAACTCAACCACTAAATTACAATCAGCTCACCTCAGGTCAGTGCTTATAATTATCATCATTATTCACATAGAACCATCTGTCTCTTGTATATATCTTTTATTTCAAAGAGCATAAAAATACAAATGGACTCTGAATTTGGGTGGTTGTTTTGCACTGGCTGGCCTACAGTAGATGGAGACTACTAAACACCGGGGAGCCAAGGAGCAGAGCCAACTTATTACAGCATAAAGGGGGCTTATTTGGGCTCGTACAAGGCTACTCAGTGGTTAGAGAGGGACTGCAGATGGAAACAATAGAGGGAACGTAGAAGACTCACAAACCAACCTTTAAGCTACTGTAGACATCACAGATGTATCGCAAGGAAAGGGCGAAACAAACACTTTGAGTGGAAAACAAGACAAAAAAAAAAATGTGTTGAATACATGAAATAATTCTACCAAGGCACAGAGAGATGCAGAGTTAACAGAACCCACACAGTGTAGGGAAGGAGAAGGGAGACAAAATGAGAGGCTAGCAGGTCGGAGGCAGTCTTACTAACCAACACTAGAGGAAGCTCTAACAGCTCATATACCTAGGTATATTATAAACTCTATGCAGGTATACTGATGCACAATTTAAAGCGCTGAAATACAGGATTATCTTTTAAAAACACTGTTCACTGCAGATGGACAAAGGGGATACACTGGATGGGTGTGTTTGTATGTTTGTGTGTGTATTTGCATGTGTAAATATGTTTTGTAACGTATAGATTCATTTCTAAGCAAGCCTCAACGGCCGCAGCTTTACACCAACAGAGTACAACAGCAGTAAGATTAAACCAACAAGATGCGCTTTTATGTGTGTGTTCGTGTGCATTTGTGGATGTTTTTTTTGTGTCTCAAACTTGATGGAAACACACTTATCGTCTCATCTGATTAGAATAACTACTGTACCAGTGGGAGGAAACTGAGTTCAGCGTCAGCGGGGACTACACACGGCAACAACATCAACAATAACAACAGCAACAACAACGTGAACAGAGACAACACACAGATCAGGAAGTCCAGCTACCCCCAGTCCTCCACTCACACAGGAGAGACGTAGACGCTACCGTTCACCCGGAGATCCACCCAATGACATTAGGACAGTCTCATAAAGAGAACTGTCTGTCTATGTGCTTATTACAAGATTTTAAAAAAAACTCTATTTTCCCATCTGGATGTGACTCATTCTATCTACCTACCTGTCAGTCTGCTCCTCGGTCAATCTGTGTGCTCTTGTTTTTCTGAGCCGCCTGCTCATCTGTCTGTCTGCCTCTATAACTGATTCAGATCTCTGTCCTACCCAGAGTCCGTGGAGATCAAACCGTGAAGGAAATGATTGTGCTTCTCAATCCACACGGCCATCTGTGGCTGGGAGGTGCCTCTCTGCAGCAGAGGTCAGAGGTTGTGTGGAAGCGTATATTGGAGCAGCGGCACTCCACATCTGCTGCGCCGGACGAAGAGGACTCCTTTCTCTGCATACAAGGCTACATGACAAGCACTCACATAGGAGAAACACGTGTGCACACGCACTTATGCACTCTGAGCACCAGCCGAGCCTCTTTTTTTTGTTACACCAACACATGAGTAGGGGGAGAGGGGAGGGGTTTGTTGACAGGAGACACGGGCAGCAGATCAGTCCAGCATTGCATCCAGTTGGTCTGCCAAGTCATCAAACATGCTGCCGATGTCATCCAAGATGGAGACGGTTGTCTTTTTGCAAAGAGAGCTAGGAGACGAGTGACAAAGAGGAATCATTTGACTGGATAATGTGGCACAATTTGGCTGCAGTAACATCAACATCATCATCATCATCATCACCATCGTTATTATTCTAGGTCCTAATGCTGTGTTCGATTGGAAGTTGGAAGTCAGTTGGTCCAAGTTTATTAAATGTGTTTATGACAGCGTTTGGAATGACTGCCGGATAAATTTAAAAACGTTGGTTTAGTCTCAGAATGTTTTCCATCCACACTGTCATTTTTGAAAAAAAAAAAAAATTGGGAAAAAGAGATTTTCAGATTGTTGTCTTGCTTTTTTTCCAAGTGGGAGGTTGAATTTTTCCATATTCCAACCACAATCGAAGACAGTGTCACATTAAATCAAATTACTCACTCGTTCTGTGTGTCCTCCAGACTGATCTTATGATCTACTTCCTGCAAAGCTGCAGCCAAGGAGGCACTGGTCTCCTCCAAACATTGCTGCACCTCCTCTCCCTCATCCTCTACTTTACATTCCTCCTGTTCTCTCGCTTCTTCCTTTTTTGATTGTTTCTTCTGCATTGCCCGATTTTCTTCTTCTGCAGCCTTCATCTCATCCTCCTGCTCATTCTGCCTCTTGCGCTCCCTCTGTCTGTTCTCCTCTTCCTCCTCCAGTTCCCTCCCTCCCAGCAGGTCAATGGAGAGGCCTGCAATGGAGGAGCGAGGGGGTTTGACAGGGTGAGGGGATGGGGTGGAGGGACTCTGTACTGGAGAGGGGAAACTGAGAGAGAGTCCAGGTGAGAGAGATGGAGCAGAGGGAGAGTCAGGAGCTGGAAGTGGGGCGACAGAGGGTGATGAGGAGGTTTTGGGAGTAGGCGTGGAGCTGGCTGCGGCTGGGCTGGTAGCAACAGGGCTCAAACTCATAGCAGCTGACGCCACTACTGCCTTGCCTGGTTTGGGTGCTGTCGGAGGCCCACGGGGCTTGGGAGATACAGGAGGAGGAACACGTTTTGGCTCTGGAGGAGGTGAGGAGAAATGTGATTTAGAAAGATTTTGCTCTAGCTGCCCTCACTTTAAATAAAAAATTAAAGCAGCATTGTGTGGCTTCTGGCGCCCTCCACTGTTAGATAAAAGACGCCACATTTTAGAGTGTGGAATTCCACGATTGCTGAAAAAGACTCTGATATTATCCTGATGTCTGTACACCAGGACTGTTCCACAAAGACCGGCGTGTACCTTCTGCAAGATTTACCACTGTCCTCACGTTGCGGTCACCTCTATAGGCTTAGTAAGCTGCAGGTATGATAGCCTCAGACCTCAGTCTGGCTAAGTGACAAAACCCAACATGGAACAGTCTCTGATGTACTGCTGTTTAACAATCTGCCTAAAGAGATTGTCCATTTTATTTTATTTTATTAGATGGTGCTGGATCAATATTCAACACCTCCACACATAACACACACTTCCATCCTGTGTGTCGGTTGCCAGTAGAGTCACACGGGGGAAGCGTTCTACGACCATAGAGGGAAATTAGATTGGCTCGAGATTGAAAATAGCAGTGATAAAATTACAGAAATGATGATTACTCTGACATACACTCTGACCTGCATGTGGGCAAGGTGTTAAAATTTGGAAGGGATTTTTTTCGCAGCTTCTTTGACGTCTTTCGAACTCTCAGTCTGTGCTCGACGGAGACATATGAAAGTGAATCTTTACTGTTGTGCGCATTTACGTGTCACTTATATATATATACGGACAGTACAAAAAAGTACAAAAAAGTGAAATTTGACGCAGTTTCTCAGCCTTAATCTGTACTATAATTCATCAGTGATTCTTAAGATAATATTTTTGCTCAAAATTGTAAGTAGACACCAGTTTTGCTACAATCTCTTGTTGATGGTCACTTGATGTGTTTAGGTTTACTGAAACAACAGAAGCATTTTAGGATATAAGAGGGAGAAGTGCAATAATATACTGTATGTACAAATCACCATCCACTTTCAAACATTTTGTGTGTATTCACTGTACATCAGACTACCAGTGCTGTGTGTGTGTGTGTGTGTGTGTGTGTGTGTGTGTGTCTCACCGGGGCTCTGTGCTGAATCAGTATTATCAGGGCCAGGAATGGGGACCCTCCGAGTTGGTGTTGGGGGATCGGCTTGAGTTTTCTTTGTAGTCACTGTGGATGGTTTGGGTGAGACAGGCGGCTTCAGAGACTTCCTGGCTTCCATCCATTCACAACTCTCTCTTTTAGCCTCTGACCTATCGGAGACCTCGGACACAGGCCGCCGCCTCAGGACCACACCACCGTTCTGCTGAGGTTCACTGTCAGTTTTCCCGCTGTCATCCTTTTGACTGCTCGGTGAGTCTAATTGGTTATTGCTTTGAGTGTCGCTCTCAGATTGATCAGAAGTGTGTGATCTCCTGCGTACAGCGTCAGAGCCAACAGTGGTAGCTATGGCCGTAGATGTATCGGAGTCACGTGGCTTCCTTCTGAGTGTTGCTGTGCCATCGCTTATTTCTGATGTTGATGTGACAACAGTGGAACGCGGCCGGGGCTCTGGACGTGGCTGGGCTGCGCGCCAGCGTGAAAGGTCATCGTGATCACCGGTGAAGCCATCTGTTGGCCCACTGATGGGTCTGCGGCGACTGATTGCATCATCGTCCTCAGATCCAAGAGCACCTGAGCCTGGCTGGCGCCGAAGTACAGGCGGACTCACCTAGAGAAAAGAGGACTTTTATGCATTTTTATGCAGAACATTTATGCAACAATGCTGAGACAAAACACACTGATCACAGCCCACGCGAACAACAACACAAACACACACCTGTAGATAATTGGCACTGCTTCCTAGATTCCTAGGCACGGTTTTGGCTCCTCCTACAATGCTTGACTCCAGCATGGCAGCAAGGCTGCGAACACTCCCAGAAGCCCCCTCTGATCTCTCCAGGCCTGCTGAGTTCTGACCTCTTAATGCAGATCCCAGGCTGCCGCAATCGCTGGCTCGACGCTCCCGATAGGTTGGAAGCCCAAGTAGTCCATCCCCCCGTTCCTCCCCTTCCCCATCATTCCCTGTAATGGAGGAACAGGAGCGTTTAGGAGGTGTTGGTGGCCGACCTTTTCGACGTGGTCGCAGGGTGACAGATGAGTGACTGCGATTAACAGTCACATCGTTCGTGGCATCAGGATGTGTGGAGCTGCTGCGGCATACGGTGGCATATCTAGAGTCCGCGTCTGAAGGGGAGCTGCCAATCAGACTGTGAGTTCTCCTTTGATCCTCTTCTCTGCCCTCTCTGCTGGGCAACCGGAGCAGAGGTACAGATGTATCCATCGTGACCCTCTGGGTAGAGGGGCGTGGCCGAGCCTTGGGGGAGGCCTGCTGGGTTCTGGAATGTGTAGGGGTTAGTGGAGGAGTGTGGGGTGGGGTCTGTGAATGTGGATGACCTGGGCGGGGTCTGGCCAGTGGACTGGAGAGGCTGTCTCTTTGCTTCTTCCCCTCCCTGCGTGACATCCCTCCTTCTGAACCAGTGCTGCCTCCTGGGCTGGAGGGGGGCATGGAGCTGCTCAGGGGGGCCACGGACCCCCTATCTCCTCTCTGTAGCTCCTTCAATCTGTTTACTCCCAACATGAGCTTTTTCTGATGGCCTGAGAGATAAAACATTTTTAGATTTTTGCCTTTTACAGAAGATAATTAAGACCGACAAAAAAAACCCAAAAAACAAGCATTCAGAGACAAAAGTCAGAATTCTTACTTTAACATCAGAATTCTGAGAAAATGCCAGGACCCTTGAAAAACTGTCTTTTGTTGTCAGAATTCTGAGGAAAAAGGTCAAAATGCCATTTTTTATGGCCCCAATCCTCTCCTGAGCTTTTGTCTTTAGACAGTACAAGACCCGTATAACACTGTATTTCTTTCTGTACACATGTAAGTTGGTCTTTTATGTATTCATATATACTGCAGGACCCTCACCTTTGTGAAAATGTAATTTTCAGCAAGCAGTTTAATTTGAGCAAAACATTTCATCAGGTGTGGTCTGAAATTACATTTATTGTCATCTTGTGTCCAAGTCCCCTAATAAAGAGCAAAATATGGATCCTTAAAAAAACACTAAATTACAGTTCTGTATCTCCATATCTGCTACCTTACCGAGTTTGTTGATGCCAATCTCTTGCAAATCCTCAAGGCTGATGTCAGAAATGAAGTCAATGTTTTCATACCCATTCTGGACCAGAACCTGGTAGTACTGACTAAGGCCCAGGTGAGACAGCCAGTCTGCAAGATTGGCCTAACCACACACACACACACACACACACAGATACATCCAGACACAAACATTTGAACACGTGCTTGTTTGTTGATTTCAACATACACAGTGGAAAAAATGGGTTTCTTTACATGGAAATGTTTGTCTGCGTGAGTAAATCTGTCACGACAGAGAGCTAGAATTCAACATTCATCTCCTCTTTTCTGTTTTGTAACATAAACACAGGAGGCTTACAGGCTTGTGGTCTGGCAGCCAGTCTGTAGAGGGCAGCTTGCTGATCTCTGACATTAACTTTTTTCTATGTCCAGGCTTCATGACCCCAATTGCTGTCAGATCCTACAACACAAAGCACATTCAGTCACATCACCAGTATTAATTTCAGCAGAGAGTTTTATTTATTTTATTTTTTTTCAGTCTTGGCCACAGGAAGATTATTTAATTTAATTTAAGTCATCGTTTAGTAATCAGACCGTGATTCACACAGTATAAGTGCAAATTTAGTCAACAAAAATGAAAGTGTAACGAAATGTACTGTAAATCTGGTCAAACTTTAGTCATTTAGTTTTATTAATTTATTCTTTTTACATTGTTGCTCTATTATGATAGGCACAGTTGAAAGACAGACAGGAACAACAGGGCTTAGAGGAGGGATGACATGCAGCAAAGGGCACAGACTGGAATCAAATCAAATGAGGTATGCGCTTTAACCTGATGAGCCCCCAGGGGGCACCCCAAACTTTAGTCACTTCTCGTGCTATAATTTTAGCTAAATTTTTCTCTCCAGGATCTCATTTTAGCATTTTAGTCACTTTATTAGTCACATTTAGTCAGATATATGGATACGCTTCAGGCCATTGCTTCAGCTCACACCCTTAGGCCCAGTTTCTGTTTTAAATGAGCATTATAAGATAACTGACAGTCAATGCTGCTAACACTAGCTAGCAAACTAGCAACAACAGACCTCTGGCTAGGAATGTAGCAAGCTATAAATAAACATTAAGACTATATGGGTAAAATATCCTTGTTTTTCCCCTTAATTCTCGATATCTTGTTGCTTTTGAGTTGAGTTGGATGAACTGGCATGTCAGAAGTTAGTGCTAAGTGTATAGCTAACTAGGTATGCTGGCAACTCTTCATATAACGGTACAAAGCTGAAACTTAATTAGAGCGGCAATTATGAATAAAAAACTGACAGTAGAATGTGGCGACCGACCAATCAGCAGAGAGTTGCATGAGAAAAATGTAAACACTTATATTCGTGAGCCGCATGTTTGACGCTTTCTAGAAGATTCTGCTTTGGATAATATCTTTGGAGAATCTACAGCCCTTAAGGGGTTTACATCATTACACTGTTTCTCCTTCAATATATACATGTACACACACGCATACACACACACACAGTGGCACAAATACGCCAAAGGACAAACACAGAATCACATCTATAGCACAGACTGGAACACACAGCCATGTTTGAGCACAGGTAGTGTGTACATGAAGCAGACAGACTGGTTGAGGCTCAGTACTCCCACTAGGGTCAGGTGATAGAGACAGGAGGGTCATGATGATATCATCCAGGTCAGCTGATCTAAGCGCTGTGCTGGGCGGAGCCGGACACATGAGGGGCGGGGCAGGAGGGGGAGTAATTACCTTACCTCTGGGGTCATGTGGCTAACGGTGTCTAGATCATATCCCGCGCTGAGGAAGTGGGTGGTGTAGAACTGCAGCTGAAACTCACCCAGCCATGCCACTACTGCCTGCTTCTAGAACACAGAACACAAAACACTACTGCCTGCTTCTAGAACACAGAACACACAACACTACTGCTGCCTCTAGAACACAGAACACAAACATTGCTGTTGACCCTACCACACAGACCACAAACACTACTGCCTGCCACTAGAGTACAAAAGGCAACACTATTGCTGCTCCAGAACACAAACACCACTGCTACCTCTTGCAACACAAACATTAATAGTGCCTCTACAAAACACAACACAAAACACTGCACTTGCTTCTGAAACACAGAACATAAACAGCACTGCTGCTTCTAGAACACACAATACAAACACTACTGCTGCTTGTAGAACACAGAACATAAACACTACTACTGCCTCTAGAACACAGAAGACTGGTGTTGCTTCTAGAACATAGAATAGAAGCTTGTCCTTGAAAAGAGTGTGTGAGAAAAAAGTTGAAACCTGGTCTACTACAACAATTCTAGACCTTAATGAACAAAGAACAGGAACTTGTTCTCGACAACAGAGTTACAGCCTGCCTGTAGAACACACAACACTACAGCTGATTTAATCATACTACCTATATCCACATTAGTGAGGTCCATGGTTGAGAGCATACAAGGACACCGTTATTCTTTTTCTTTCAGAAAAGACAACAATTTTCTTCTAGGACATAAAAACGAAACCTGTGCTCATATTCAGGAACACTTGAGGGTCCAAGAGGGCAAAGACAGCAGCTGTTTCAGCGTGGCATGGAAGAATGGGTGGGGTGAGGCTAAAGGGACAGAAGGCAGGACGCGACGGACTCCTCGATGTGTATGTCACACTGCTTGTCTCCTTCTTAACAGGTTCATAAACGGCAGTGCAGTGCCCATCCTGTTTTGAGGTGCAAAGCCACCTTTGCAAATTGCAGGTTACTGTACCTGCTTAAGGTCAAACCAAAAATAAGAAATGGAGCAAGAGAATGAAAAAAAAAATGTCATCCGAAAACTCACTTTCCCATCATCCTCCTCTGCTTTCCGCTCAAATGATCGCTGTTCATGAACCGGGCAACTGGAGTCTGGGAGGTGAGGGGGATTGAGACAATGAAATAAGAGACGGAAACAAATGAAGGACAAAATCTTGTTAGCAGTAATTTTCATCTCATTTTATGGTTTTTTTCATCACACCTTATTCTTACATTATCTCTTAACCATATAAAATTCATTTCTTTTCACAGACCTGATTTAATTTATATAGTTGCACATCATTTCCATTTAAATGACTGCAATTTACTTCGCTCTCCTCAAAATGTGGGCAGTGCTGGCGTCTGAAAATAATGTGTATTCAGAATATTTTCACACCAACTCTTAAAATTCAATTCTCCTTGGTAGAGCTTTTCTCTCTACATTCGTTATTATCTCACAGAACATAGCTTATTTGTTATTCATATTTTGTTAAAAACAAAATTAGCCTTTTTACAAAGAGGCTGAATTCAGTTGTACAATGGGTAAGGACCTCCCAAGTGTCAATGTTGTAGTATGTAACATTTATTGGAATTTTTAAAGTGATAGTATGTTTTTCATTTCAGTAATTAGTGAACTCCATGATCATGTGCTGTGAATTTCCAAACCACGAAATACTTTCAACTCTGTTTTAGGGAATCATTAACGAACTAAGAGACCAGAACAGAAACTAAACCATACTTGCTTGAACCTTAGCCAAGCCAATAAACAATGTTATCTAAAGACAAATATGATATTGTAACAGCTCAATGGGTGTGATCCAAACGTTCGAATTCGAGCATGTTTTTGCCGATTTGGTCATGCGTTTCCTGCTAGATGTTACTGTTATGCTTCCAGTATTTCACTTTGAATTCACTAGACTAACAGCTGATATTGGAATGTAAAATGTCACATCTCGATGCCAAAAACCCCCCACAAACTTACGATACTGCCACATGTTCGTGAAGTATAATATGTCACTCAGGCTATCACAGTACTCGTGTTACAGATAAAAGCTTATGTTATTCATTGATGGCTAATAATATAAACCAAACTCACGAGTGCAAAATAAAGAGAGCACTGTTGTGTGTGGATTGTCAGATCAAGGGTTGTTCTTCTCAATCAGAGAAAGAAATTCATTATTTCCTCTTTACCAATAAGGGGCTTTCCTAGCAATGATGCTTCTGTTCCACAGCTGTGTATAACAGTCAGGTTGATCATGTTCCACAATGCTTTCGTACCTATGTAAAATGGCAATTTTACTGGTATTCTGGTATTTTAGTGGAGTAGTATCTGCAAAACCAATCCATTTAATCAACGAGAAACAGACAATAGGGATGCAGACTTTATTTGAATAAAGAAAATCACACAAGTGTTTTAAGTATTCGTCACACACTTACTTGTTGACTGCTCAACAGACTGTGACTGCTCCAAGAGATGCTCCTTTGCTTTTACTGACTGGGACAGCACAGTTGCCAGGAGCTAAACACACACATACACACACACACACACACACACACACACACACACACATTAATACAAAATGGAACATGTGTTTGGTTCCTGAAATATGTATTTGCTGTCACTCATAGTGGATGTGAAACCAGCTGTCTGTGTTCACATTCTTCATTGTTTTAGTAAGACAAATAAGCATTCAAATCTCCATATAAGCTTAAGTTGCCTTTATTTTAACTGTTGTTTACACTATCTAAAGAAATAAATGTAGATTGGTTGCACAAAGCCTTCCCAACGGAGTGATAGAATTTAGAATTCTGGAAGTCCATGTAATTATTTCAGAAGGTCTGTAATCAGCATTAAATGTTAAAGTTGCTATTTACAGTGTGTGTGATTCTGTGTGAAAGTCCTTATGCACCTGGTGTAGTTTGTAAAAAAGGATGCCTATGGTTGTGATTGAAAAAAAAACTGAACAGGAAGCAGAAATGTGGTTAATCTGGTGACTTTGTTCCATTCCTGAAAGTGGTTTGGCAATTCACAGAAATACAGAATATGATGTCAATAGCAACGCAGTGTAAACACACACACACATACACTGAAATGCACTCTCACCTTAACTCCTTCTGCTTGAGCATGCAGACCTGGGGCATTTAGGCCATGTGTGTTGACTCCAGGAGTGGGTGCTGGATGTGGACTAGGTGCAGGAGTAGTCAAAACATGTGTGTTTCCAGAACTCTGCACACTGCTTGTTGATCGAACACTGCCAATACTGCCCACACTGGCACTGCGCTCACCACCTATGCACACATACAAACATACACAAATGCACTATGGTGTATTATACGGGATGCTCACCACAATGAAATACTGTCAGTTCATACTGAAACATATTTGAGTTTACCTGCCAGTGGTTTACGTAGCACCCAGATATCCTCACTGGTGCTGCTCTGCTGGCCCAGAGTGGGAGATCCTTGAGGGCTCTGGTCTGGAGCCCGTGAACCTGTTAATACACACACACCCACATACACACACAATCTCCTTACAACACATTTGCGCCAAAAATGTTAAAAGGATTTTTTTTACCCCCATCTTAATATAAGACGTTTTCTTTGAATTCTAAACAAGTCTTCCATCCTCTGCTATGATGTCATCATCTAACATGTGCCCAGCTTCATTGCTTTTGTAGGTTTTTTTTTTCCTTCCTGATCTAGGTAAATTTTAGGGGCCAAATCATGCAATTATGGTGAGAGCTGGACTAATTCAAAGCAACAGTCATGCATATCAGCCAGCAAAATAATAATGACAACACTGTGGTGCAGTACGCCCATCCTGTACAACTCAAGAGAGCCCTGGATATGGCTGGAAGTTGTAAATTATAATCACATATGTCAAACATTATATTACTTAATACACAACAAAAATATTTAATTAACAAATAAAATGAATGAAAATATTAAAATCTTCCCTCACATCCTTGGTTGTCAATCTCAGAGCTTATCAATCAATCCGCATATACTCATATTTAAATGTGTCTTGCACCTAATGCACACAGGTGAATAAAAGCTCACATAAATACACTCACACACTTGCACATGCATATTATATCCTCATAATAACTTATTCCGTGGCACCTTGACAAACCCTCATATTGTACATTGTATGGAATGTCTTTGTATAGCATGTTTAGTTGTGATACAAATGATTATTACTAAAGCTTATTATTGTTCCATACAAAAGGATTTCATTTTAAATTTTAGTCAACATCCCAAGATTTCCAAAAGTACAAAGTGAAATTACGGGCCACAAAATTTATACAAAATGGTACACAATACATTTATAATTGTGTGTAATAATGTGGCTTAAATACTAAATGAGAATAATGTGAACATTAGGCCTCTTAATGATGCTAAAATGATTCTTATTGGTGATTTAAAGTTATTACTACAGTATGTACCTGTCTGACTTTGCTGCTCCTGAGAAGTGGAGAGAGGAGGAGGAGGAGAGGCAAGAGGAGGAGGAGAGATGGGAACGTAACCGAAGGAGGAGAAACGAGGAAGGGAGTATGTGTCGGACTGAGGGGGAGGAGGAGGAGGCAGATGCAAGGGGAGGACTTTGGTGGGGGGTAATGCCTGTCCATTGACTGAGGCAATGGGACAAGGATTGGGCCTGCGGAGTAGGAGTGTGTGGCACTGCTGAGAGGAGCAGTAACCTGGACTCGAGCCAGGAGGAAGGCGGCGCAAAATGACAACACCAAAACAACACCAAAACAACAACAACACACAACAACTCATCAGTGAAATCGGAACAAAAACTAGTATCTGAAATGCACAAAAGTAGCAATCAAGCAACTCAAATCAAGAAAGAATACAATACATCCATATATCCATGGGGAATATATCTGTGTAAACAAAAATATAACTACTTTAAAATTTAAGTGAAATATGAACAAAGGCATTAAAATCACACAGAGCTCGTTGGTTCATACAGATTTTATGTAAAGAGTGTGAGAGCGGGCAAAACCAGGGGCGGGGAGGCTGAAGACCGACAGCCAATCTGAGGCAGGCTTAGGTCGCGAAAGGTGATTGACAGGTTGGGGGAAAAAAATGAAAGCTGCCTACAGAGATCAATGACACTGCAGCTTACTGCCTAATGATTGCTATGGCTACAAAACTACTGGTACACTCATACATGTGCAGGCACACCCGCGCATACACACACAGCTGTGATGAGGGTGGTCACCTGCCCTCTTGATGACTTCCACCATGTTGGACGGGAAGTAGCCCACGCGGTCATTTCCTGTTCGGTTGTCGTGAATACAACCCTTCCAACGACCATCAGAGTGCTGCTCCAACACCTATCGACACAAACAAATAACAAACAAATAATAATAATTATTTATTTATATTAAATAAAAATAACAAACAAATACCAAATCAGATTTTCATATTACTTAAAGCATTGTTATTTGTTTTGAGTACTAAAGCAGATAATTGAAGTACATTCAATACACAGGAGCTATTTCAAATCACATGTAGCTAGTAGCTTGTATACCGTGATAATGTCTCCGGCTTTGATGTTGAGGCTGGTAAGGTCGTAGTTGTTGCAATAATCCTTCAGTGCTCGCACCTGCATCGCAGCTGATGCATCTACAAGACAGGATCACAATGCATGCAGTCTGAGAAGAGCCACATAATGGACAAGAGTACCACAGTGATGTAATTGGGCAGAGGAATAGCAAAAAAGCAGGGAAGGAACATGCTGCAGAGTGGATGTGTGTGTCTGTGTGTGTGTGTGTGCATGTCTACCGACCTCTCAGTAGCTGTTTGATCTCTCGGCTGGCCTGTGTAGTGGTGAACTGGTTCACGATGTCCAAGGCAGTCTGACTCAAAGTATTCCTCATTCCTGCACTGATGCCACTCTGGGTGGAAGCCAAGGGAAGAGTGGTTAGTGCTGCAATGTGTGACGTGATGCAATAAAAACACAAATTAAAAGAGGTAAGTAAGTGGACAGGTGGGCTTACATCCAGTAGGAGGCGTACTACCTCAGTCTTCCCACAGAGGGCAGCCTGATGTAAAGCTGTGCCAGACTCTGACTGTCTGTTGATATCGATGCCGGCTTGAATCAGTAGCCTACACGCATGCATACACACACACACACACACATACACACATTACAAAAAAAAATGTTGCCATATTTCCTGTGTATCAGAAATCTTGATTAGGTTGAAGTGTAGTGAGACAACATAGGGACTGATGGACAGACAGACAAAGAGGTGTGAAAGTTCAGACCGTATGACTTCGATGTGTCCGTTCTTGGCAGCAAGGTGGAGAGGTGACACTCCATTTGGGTCGGACGGTTTTGGTTCCAGCATAGCTGCACACATGTTACTGCTGAGCAAGAGCTGTACCACCTAAACACACACATACATCCAGTGCACACACAGTATAAGTACACCGTGTAGCAGTGGGTGCATTTGTTTCGTTGTCAGAGAAAAGTACTCACTCCGACACGTCCAAATTCACAGGCAAGGTCCAAGGGTGTTTTCCCCGCTGAATCCGAAACACATGGATTGGACTGGTGTTGTAGCAACATCTCTGACTGCGACACACACAGAAGCATAAAGATGTGATATTAAAAGCCCTGCATTAGAAAAGAAATTGATACATGCGTCAAGACGTAACACTTACACACATCTCACACACACATATTTACCCCATCATAATGTCCATGCTGAGATGATAGGTGGAGAGGAATCTGCCCTTCATCTGATTGGCCATTGACTGATGACCCTGCCTTCAGCAGCATTTTCATTGGTTCAGTCTTCCCCTGCCATGCAGCATAATGTAAAGGACGCATCCCTAAATAAAATACACACAAACAAATGTAAACATATGAATGCATACCATAAGAGCATACAGACACACACACATATACATGAAAAAAATATGCATTGAAAACACACACACTTTTACATACAAATCCACGTGCACGTTCTGTGCTTCTGGTATTTTTGATATCTATGATGACATATTTAGGTTTGGAATCTCACTCCACGTCCCTCCTGGAAATGCAACGCTTTTATTGGTGACAGCTTTGACCCTGCGTGACCCTGGAAGCCCTGCTGGAAAGAGCGCCGTGATCATGCGAGGTCTGACTCAAATTGCTCCAACGCAAACTGCAAGACAAGAAACCCTTCAAGAGCTGGTCCACTAAAGCCTAAGAGAGGCTCGTCTCGAAGCGGGACAATGCAGTGTTCAAAGGCAACTCAAAGTTTGGCTGAGCACGGCACATAAGACCTATGTGGAGCTGTTACCTTGAGGGATCACCGCCCCCAAGGAATGGGGAGGGATTTGTGCAATGTCTGAAGGAAAAAGGTGGGGGAAGAAGCAACAAAAGTGCCTGTGCCAGAAAGCATTTTGAACACCTCACTGTATCAACTGCTACAAGAGTTGACCAAATAGGGTGCTCCAGGTAGCCAGGAAAAGTTTTGATATCAGTGTCAATAATGCTGGTACTTTGATTTTCATACCAGTGCCTTGACAGTACTTTCACATGAGACATCTACTCTGCACAATTTGCTAATTTGACATAATAACATATGTTGGTGGTCCAGTATTAGCCCAACTAAGATCAGTCATCAGCCCCAGATATGGCCTTGCAAAATGGACACCAGTGTCTGACTAAGGACAATGGTATGCTACATTTGATGCACTGGAAACCCCCTCTCTGCTAGACTATTTAGGGATGCCTCTTTCCTGACTCTCACATGCTGTTCCACCAGTATCGCAAGCTTCCCGATGGCACACTTTATGCTCGACACTTCACATTTGTAAAATTTGTGAACCAGTCTAACCTCCGACTGAGTCTCTGACTGAGGCGGAGTGTGTAGGGACATGCATACTGTGGCCTCAAATCTTCATCAAAGTAAACTTAGTCTCGCTAAAATAAGCAGTCAAGGCTGATATTGGCCAGGTTATACATATGCAAATGACCAGGTAAATGCTTAAATCACACCTTACCAGTAACTTAAAGTAAATTACCAGTCATGATAATAACAATAACAATAATAATAATAATAATAATAATAACAAAAGTACAATGCATACGTAATAAATGCTGTAAGAAAAATACAACAAAAACAGGTACACACACTGGCATGTCTCAAGAGCCTGCTGGTGGATTCTAGTAAGTCTAGAGTGTCACCCTTTGTTGTATTTGAGAAACTCCTTATAAGGAAAAGCGCAAACAGGATGAAGAGTTGGCAGATTCATTTGTACACAATCTGATGCTTGATGCAATGGAAAATGACACCAAAGCAACTTTAACTAGTGTGTACATAATGTTTCAGTGTCTCCGGAAGACGATATTACCAAGTTATTGCCGGCAAACAAAGATACTGATCTTGACTTACAAGAAGACAAGAGAAGACACTTCAAGTATTCCTGAAAGTGCCTCATTCTCAATTATGGAACTTAGGAGAGATTGCCGAGTTCACTGCATTCGTCACAAAAATGTTATATGCCCAGAAAGGTCCTGTTCACACTGAAGGTTCTAGAGATTATTGATACATCTTTTCACTCACACTGCTTAGTTCATCTGGCCTGTGTTAAGGTGCAGGAAATAAGACTACGTCCTCAGATTAAAGGGCAGCAGAGTACATCTCATTCTGGTCGTGGAGCAACTGACCTGCTTTTCATCATCATACAGAAACTCAATCTGTCACTGGAATTTGGTAATCCTGTCTAGATGTGTGCTGTGGATTTTGAAGTTGTGTTACAACTGCATTCCCTACTCCTCATTCCCTAATCCTGAGAGTTGTTACAGTATTGTGAAAATTCACACCGTGGCATTTATTAAAATGCGGGTATCAAAATTTAACAAATACAAATACAGTATGTTCTTGTGATTTTAAGACTGTATACAGAACTGGAGGGTCATCAGCTCAGCTACATTAATTTGCCTTACTTGGTTTTAGTTCATGACACCATGATCTATGATTCAGTCCGGATGTTTACTTGCATTTAAAACCACAAACATCCAATTAACAAGCCTATTTTCCTGCTTGGGACTTTGTGTGATGTGAAGTTGGGCTGTACTAAAAAACTTGTAGTGACATGTAAATGTTCTAATTTGCCACCTCTCATGATCTGGAAACCTGCTTGTCGATCAGATCTAATATTTTATTGATGTTTCATTTTGATTTTGTTATTTTATGTTATTTTCTCTGTAATCTTATTCTGTTCTTACCATTTGCTGTGTGGGCCTGTAAAGCCCTTTGTAACACTGGATGTTGTATTGCACAATACAAATAACGTGATGATGAAAGTTGATGATAAAACCTAGATTGTGCATTAGGAAGTTGATTTATTAGAGCAGCATAGGACTATTGATTCTGTGCCTGTGTACAGATAAATTGCATTCTTGCCCTCAATTGCAGAGAGGATAAATTCACAGAATATTACTGCATATCAAAACATTCCTTTTTAAATCAAAGTTTAGTCTAAGAGTTTAATTATCTATTGAATTGTCAATGTTTAGCCAAAGGGTGGTGTAAACAGAGAGCTCAGGCACAGATCCAAGCTTTCACTTTACAAGGGGATTTCCAGGTTTCTCCAGTTTCGATTGTGAGCTCATGAGTAGCACAGACTCCAGAACTGAGTTGATGCCCTTCTAATTCTTGCGAAATATAAGAAGACTACGAGGGATCATTTACCCATCTGGCCTGGGTCTGTTTTGGAACGTGCCATGGTGTGTTGAAGAGCAAATCTGGCCTCTTCTGCTTTGCCACCAAACTGTTTATATGCTGCAATCAAAACCAATCAAAAACAGCAACACATTCCTCCTTGTTAATCTACACCTTATAAATCTGTCACTTCTCACAAATATCTGATTTTTCAGCAAACACAGGGTACTAATGATTTACTGAAAGCAGCTAAAACTTTCTGTTTTGTTGCATTCTTGTTGCTGTTGTTTTGGCGAGACAACAGATAAGACAACAGATATAGAAGTGAATATGTGTGTACATTTTACCTTTATTGTCTTTAATGTCCACTGCTGCTTGGGCTTCCAACAGGAGAGAGATAAGCTCCTTGTTGCCACTTAGAGCAGCATGGTGCAGTGGTGAGAGCCTACACACACACAAACATTCACATTTATAAATATACAAGTGCATATACAGTATATAATAAGAAAATATAATCTCCACAGTAAAACAACCTTACCACTCAGCTCCATGGGAGCGGAGGGAGGGCAAAATGACCTACTTCCATTAATAAGCAATTTCTCTACCCTGCAGCTGAATGTGTGTGTATGTGTGTGTGTGACTGTGTAAGTGCATTTGTGTGTAATGGATCCCGGGTGAATATACGGACGGCCCTCTGGAGTCAAATCAACCAATCATCAGCCACTACATCTGGAGATGAGTCCAATGATCTGATTCCAATCATCATAAAACAGGACCTTTATTATCTGATTGAGCCCAACGGAACACAATCACAATCCGAGCATATAAAAGATTAACTGATCGTTAGTCTAAGTATAGCAAAACCCATAGCTTTTCCTTCAGCGTTAAATGAGGATCATTTAGAGTTCAACTGGGAATATATTTCACAGCCAAATTTAGCCTTGATGTCATCTGTATAAAGTATGCTAACTGATAATTTATTGATCTAAGAAGAATCTCAGAAGTGATGGAACTATAATCTAGAATTATCTCTCACCCATCTGCATCTTGGATGTTGATGTTGACACGCTTTGCTGCTCCGAGGAGTTCTAGAATGTTCAGAGAGAGAGAGAGAGAGAGAGAGGGAAAGAGCGAGAGAAGAGAGAAGAGAGAGATTTCACAAACTTCAACTTCTTGATTTATCACCTGATGCTTCCAAATAGGGTATTAATTTTCATAATATGATGATTAGGGTCACATTTCATACAATTGGTAATTACTTTCCTTTCCTTGTAGTTGACACTTAGATTTCAAAGAGCGTGCCAAAGGAAAAGATATTTTAACATTTACATTTAAGGAATAAACATGTGCATAACTTGAGATTATTAAAGATTCTGTAATGATTGAAATCTTGTACATTACATGACTGTTGCAGAAGAAAACTTAAAGTAATTCTTGTAATGGTGTGGGTATGCGTGTATTTTGTATGTACATCTATCTATGTAAGTTTACAATATGAATATCTGTGGGGTTTTTGTTTGTTTACATGCATAAGTGCATGCATGTGTGAATATTTTGGCATGTGAGATAACCAGTCGGGTCTTATGTCATTGTGACATAAATGTGAGCAGAAACACTATTACTCACACAGTCACCACATAAACACACATTTAAAAGGACACAGTGAAAGCACATCTTGCCTGTTGTTTTTTTTTTTTTTTTTACTGAAACCCTCATAATCCACAGGCCATAATCTGTAGCTGGTCTGTAATCTGCGGAAAAGCTTCCCCTTCACTCTGCACTTCATCCCTTCATCCTGCTCTCACACTCTAATTTGCCCTGTAATTTGCTAAAGAGTGTGTGCTGATTGGTAGTTCTGTGGCGTAGTTTACACTGCACATCAGCCTGTGGTGTGTGTGTGTGTGTGTGTTGTCATACATGTATAGGCCACCATATCTATGTTAGATTAAATGTAAAACCCATCCCTTCCCCCAAGCAGATGAATCAATGAATGCAGACATCTGTGACAGTTTATCAGCTGCACACGACAACCATGACAACAAGGAACACATCACCAAATACGCACAACCCATTATTCAAATATAGCATTTAGACTTGACCAATCATCTGGGGAAGATTAACACTTCTCATAATTTCTACCAGTTCAGCTGTTTTAGATGCGGTTACATCATCTAGTCCAACAATTGATCTGTCTTTGGTTGATACACATTTTGACATGCAAACTTGGTCAAGTGTGTTATGTAACATTTTTACTTACATTTTACATTTAACATCACCAACGTTAAATATTTGTTTATGACCATGGCACAAAGATTCTCAGATGGTGTCCTTGGCCTCGTTTTCATATTTTCATGTTATCATTTATGATAATTTAAGTCATAGCGCTGCAACTCAGACAGTTACCATGGTAACCACTCAGCATGCCATTCTCACAGACTGTCAATCACTTGTTAGGGATTACTACGATATTATTTTCAAGCATGTTAAAGACCTCCTTAATTTGGAGTTTAAAAAAGAAAAGATTATTTTTTTGGTATTTGTGCTTTATTATGATAGGTACAGTAAAGAGATAAACAGGAAGCAAAGGGCAGAGAGAGGGGATGACATGCAGCAAATTTAACCAGATTTCACTCAGAGGAATTTTCAAGGCTTTTCGATGTGGTCCGTGGATTATGTTTTGTGAATTCGCACAGGTTCTTTCTATTTTATAATTCTCGTAAAATTCCAAAAGTTCCCAAGTACACCAAACGTATCGATGTACATTCTGGGGAAATTGGTCTAAAATTAAAAAGTTTAGGATAATTTCAGGGGAAAATTAAAAATGCCATAGCCTTTACATTAATGATTCAAATGTCTTCTTGAGTACAGCTAATAGGATTTTCTATTCTATGCTACATATTAAATTATAAATGGATTACTAAGGTGAAAAAAGCCATAAATAAGTAATCCTTTAAATAACCCTGATGTCTTCGCCTTAAGTGTACTCATATGATTTGTTGATTTGTATTGCGTGCTTCTGTGGTTGAATAAACTAATGAATGACTGATTATATTAATATTAGTATTACATACTCATTTTATTCTATGGTGATAAGCTGATGTTTATATCCTTTATAGTCTAAGAGCTGTGCTGTACAGCAGACAGTGCTGTTGTAATTTGTTGGCCACTGATAGAGGTCGGTATCGTCATTATGATGACGTACTGGCCTTTATTCTGGTTGCAACATAAAGATACAATTATGATAAAGTTGCTTTAGTGCCTCCAAGATAGTTTTGTGCAACTCAAAGATGAATAATTACAAAGTGGTTTAGAATTTTTTTTTTCACTTTGTCTCACCAGGCACAAAAAAATGAAGGAAATCAGTTTTTTACCAGAGCTCCATAATCGCACAATTGGAAATGAGCAAATGCACGGACAGAAGGGTTATTATGATCACTGTGAATCCAGGAAATGCAGCCAAAGTATAAAACTTTGATTATCTGCTGAGTTTTGGAATTTTTGCTTTATTATGACAGTTACAGTCGAGAGATAGACAGGAAATACATTGGTTTGTTTTGTCCTTTGTTTGTGTTTATCAATATAAACCCCTTGAACACTAGTAAATGAATCAGTAATTTAGTCTACTCACTTGAAGCAAACAGTCCAGGATTATTTAAAGGATTTGGGATCATTTTAATTGTCATTTACAGTTATAATCATTCATAATTCTGGGCGGCGTGGCTTAGGGGGTAAAGGTGATCGCCATGATTGAGGGGTTGCTGGTTCGATCCCTGGCTCCTCCCTGTCGAAGGTCCCTGAGCAAGGCCCTAACCCCAAATCGCTCCCAACAAGCAAGTAGGGCCTTGCATGGTTACCTTGGCTTTCAGTGTGTGAAAGTGTGTATGAGTGGGTGAATGTGAGGCAAACATTGTAAAGCACTAAAGAAATGCAGTCCATTTACCATAATTCAGTGTAACATGAAGAAAAAGCATGAAAAAATCTTAAAAATGACACATTCGAGAACATCTTTTTTTTTTTTTTTTTATGTCATTTTTAATTTCCAATAGAATTATCTTTATTCTCAATGGGTATCATTTTATACAAATTAGACCCAGATTAACCCATATCTTAAAAATACAGTTAGGATGTATTTGGTACCCTAAAATTTAACTCCACAGACAAGATGGGCCCATTGATGGTTACCTCAGAGTTTGAAGGTTTGTTTGTTTTTATGTTTTGGTGTCTAATCTTCACATTGTGTAGTGTGTGGTTACATGCATTTATTATGGTAAAAAGGAATTCTGTATGATTCCACTCACAGTTTTGACAGCCAAAGACACCAGCTTTTTGATAGCGATATCCTATAACAGCTATTTTGCTTAGAACATCACTGCAAATGTGCTAATAATACAAAGCCAGCCAGCCAGATGACTAACACCTTTTGTGTCAGCGTGCACGAGTACATGCATGCATTCATTTGTGAGTGTGTGTGAGAGCCTTTGTGTGTAGGGCTGGCAGAGATTCTTGAACAGAGAATCCTGCTCAATTATTTACATATTAACTTGGTTTCATGAAGTCTCTCTCTCTCTCTCTCCCCCTTTCACACATGCTAACTTTTCCCTCCTATAATTATCTACCTATAATCTAACCTTTTACATCACTTCCTGGCTTTTCCCATTTCCCCACCTCCATCTACATATCTCTCAATTTCCCCTTCCTACTGTTGTGCTCTCTCACAATCTCTTCCTCTCTTCTCACCCCCACCACCCTTCTTTCTCTTTGTCACTGTGCAGTGGACTGAAGACTTAGAGCTGATCTGTTCTGGCATTTGAGAAGATGCGTATTTCTTTTCCGTGGTGCTGCTTGAATGTTTGCGGACAAACACACACAGGCACACATTCACGTACACTGGAGGGGAAAGGACAGGAGAGGATTGATGGAGCAGGAGAGGAGGACAGCAGTTTCTAGGCTGTAATTGAAATCTAATTATCACTTCAAGTCCCAGCTGACACCACGTCAAGCACACGCACACACTCACTTGAACTATATGTGCATGCCTGCAAATGTCTGCACGTGTCGTGTACACTCACCATCATCACATTATTACCACCAACATCTGGCGTCTTCACACACCAATAATCCCCATGTCGAGAGAAGTAGGACCTTAGTGTACCTCCACCTCCCCCCACCCCCACCTCACATGCACACGTGCACACACGCACACAGCATATCAGCCTGTAGCAAGACATCTAATTTTTATTCATGTTCCGATACTGTTTTCTATACACGTGTGTAACGTCATCACTCTCACACTTTTCGACGTCACATACACACACACACGTGCATGCACAAACACACTCGCATCAATCACATTAGATTTATCGTGTGTCGTTCTGACGTGTAGTGTGTGTGTGTGTGTGTGTGTGTATAAGAGAGAGAGATGGATGGATAGATAGATGGATGGATGGAATGGCGTGATACTGACTGGCTTTCCCTGGCCGAGGTCTCTGTAGAAGCCGCTGCGCTGTGAGCAGGTCCTCGGTCTTCACGGCCTGGAGCAGCTCCTGGTCTTTCCCCATGTCCTCTCCGTCCTCCTTAGGTCGGCTCGGCCACCCTCTCTTCCTCTGGCCGCCCTCTCTCCTCCGTTAATCCGCTGCTACATCCTGACGTCGCTCCGGGCCTCCCGCTGCAGCCGAGGCACGGAGGAATGATGCAGCCGTACTGGGATGTGCGAATTCGGGCAGGAGTGAAGCGCAGGTCCCGCCCCCCCCCACCCCGGTGCCGTCACTGACCCACACCGACCGCCGGACCTCGCGCTCAGTTGGATGCCCTCCGGCCGCACGGAAGGACTCGCGACTGATTCAGTCCGCGTGACGATTTCACCGGGTCTACGTGAGTGGCGCGCACGAAGTAGAGCTCGACAGCCCTCCTATTTGCTGGGTCAAATCCGCCCCTCTCCAATCTCACGAGCTCTCTAACCACACAATCACCGCGGGCTGCCCGGTGTTTTATGTGTGACCGATGACCGTGGCCACGAAAGCGCGCGCCCGAACTCTCTGTCACACAGTGACACTGTTAGATAAACGCGAGCTAGTACGGCGCGCTCCACTCCAGTTGTAATCCCAATCCAGGGGTGCTGCGAAGAAGGAGTGTTTATGTGATTGTGC
>OMNV01008961.1:0-14333 GCA_900303265.1 Brotula barbata
TAACTTGCTAAGTGAGGACTTCTATCAAGCAGAAGGCGGATCAGGCTGCGGGCAGCACAGTCAGACAGTCACATCAAGACACCGATTCTTCCCTGGAGAACCGGGGAGCTCTTCCACACAGCAAACCGCTTTTTCAAGGCCACACAATGTCCGATTTTGACAGCAATCCCTTCGCAGACCCGGACTTCAGCAATCCTTTTCAGGTAGCTAATCTAGCTAGCTAAGTAGCAAGCTACCTAAAGTAAGCCTGTAAACACAGCCAGGCCAGCCTTCCTCTAGCATCTCTGCTAGCTGACTAAGCTAATAGCCGGTTAGACATCTAGATGTTTTCCTCTATATTTAGCGACGTTACATAACAAAGGTGAAAAGGTGATTGTGTTTGACTTCTACCACATCGGTTTGGAACATATTGTAACGTTATAATACTATTCCTAACATCAATGAACAAAGACATGAAAGCTGCTAGCTCCGTGCCGTCAACAAACATACACTTGCTAGCGACGTAGCTAGCTTACCAGCTAGCATCAGTGTGGTACATTGTGTACCTAAGCTCGCTATTTTATCGCATATGCGGATTCAGGAGTGTGTTCATGTGTTTTACCACTGCTCCTTCCTAACACAAACTTGTCGTGCATTCAATAGATCCATGCGCGAGAGACAGTAACGTCGCAGACAATGTCCCTGCTAATATTTTTAGAAACAAACTTCTCACGTCGTTTATTAAAGCGAAGTGAAACAACTGTCACTCCAAATGTTTTCATCTGTAACATGCTCCAATTTCTGCTTATCTAAGATATTGGTTTGTTTTTCACATCACTGTAGCCCTATCTTTATGGTTTATCTTTTTTCCCTATCTTTCTCTTGTAAGTAGTTAATTGAAGAATATTAAATCTTCCATATAGTTGTTTTTAAACACGTAATATGTTGTATTGCAGGTCAATACTGTGACAGCTGCCCTGGGGCTACATTCGAAATTTTAGCTAGTTGTTAACAGTGTTACAATAGATTTAGTGTGAATTGTCTTTGCCCAAGTACATACATAACAGAAATAGTTTTATGTGTATTTATTTTCTATAGCAAATGGTCTTTATTCTGTCTGCACTTAAGTGTTTTAATGGTTATAATATGAGAAAAAGCCAACGCAAATTGCAGTGTTGCCAAACTTGATCCTCATGCTCTTCTTTTCATCTCAGCTGCCATCAATGTGACCATAATAACGTGTCTAAATGAATGTGTCCAGCACTATGATTGGACAGTTCTTCTTAAATACACAAATTGTAGATTAGATTATGACAACAAATTATCTTTTGTGGTCGTTTATGCCCGTTAGGATCCTTCAGTGACACAGGTGACCCAGTCTGCCCCTCCTGGTGGCCTGGAGGAGTACAATCCCTTCACAGATGCCAGAACGGTATGATTACTGATTTTGTGTGTTGTTGGATTCTTGTGTATGATTGAATTATTTAATTCACTACCCTCTTTCCTGTACTTCCCAGTCACAGAGGATTTTGTTAGCCTAATTATGGTTTTAATCAGATTCTGTGAATATTAACACTGTAGGTCTGTGGGTGTGTGTTTGTTTTTGTTTTAGGCACCCCCTGGAAATGCCTCCAAATCTACTCCTGCTCCTCCCCAGAACACACAGCCTGCCATCATGAAGCCCACAGAAGAACCACCGGCATACTCACAACAACAGACACAGGTACACCGTCACTTCTCTCCTCTCATGTATGAGGCACAAATGACAACACATGCTCATTTTCTACTGCATCTACTTCAGCACTCTGTAACGTTACACCAACACTCTGCTTTTGTTCACCTTTACTTTCCATACATTCATCTGTCCACTGACTGCACAACAGAGGCGTGATGAGGTAATGTGTTTCACCTGATGTCTCCCATCCCTTCCATATAACTATCTTCAATTTTCAATTCAACCGCAATACTGCTTTCATACCTGTAGCTACCACCAACTGTGTGTTCTTAAACCTAATTGTATGTATTTGGCTTCCTGTGTGTCTAAGGCGAATTTCCTTAGGGACAAATAAAGTCATCTTAAAACTTGAATTTAGCTAAATGTGAGTCAAAAACAGTAGTTATTTGTTGCTTTGAAATAGCAAATGTCCACTCAGCTCAGCAAATCCACTCACTTTAATGTATTGGATAGTACAACTCTTAGCAGATGTTGTAGATTTAAGGAGTTTCTCTTTGTGTGATAGGATCAGGCACGGGCTCAGGCTGAGTTGTTGAGAAGGCAAGAGGAACTGGAGAAGAAAGCAGCAGAACTCGATCGGCGGGAGAGAGAATTACAGTCCCATGGAGGTGCAGGTGCAGTCCTTATACCTTCTGTATCTGTTGTTTTTAACCTCTTAAAAAATCACTTGCATGCCTGTTATCAACCGTGTCCATTTTGTCCATTCATATGCAGAACTACAATATGCAAACAACATTTTTGTATTCACAGGGAGAAAGAACAATTGGCCTCCACTGCCGGAAAAGTCCCCAGTAGGACCATGTTTCTACCATGACATTGCGGTGGACATTCCTATAGAGTTCCAGAAGACTGTCAAGATCATGTACAACCTTTGGATGTGTGAGTGGATCTTCTGAAACAACACAAAACAAACCAGCTCTTACACTAGTGAATAACCTTGTCACTAATCTTTATTGCATGCCACATGGCTTTACACCAAACACCTGTGCACAGCATTGCAGTGAAGCTAATCACAATTTAATTGGCATTTTTGCTAGATTTCAATTCAAATGGTTAACCATTTTCTTTGAGGCATTTTTGTAATAATGAAACAAAAATATATTTGTAGAAATGCGTCACAAAATGATTTGATTATATTTAAATTAAACTAAGCTTTTCACCAATTGGGCTGAAACTTGTCTTGTGATGTTTTCTCATCAGTTCATACAGGCACACTGTTTGTGAACATGTTTGGCTGCCTGGCCTGGTTCTGTGTGGATACATCTCGGGGTGTAGATTTTGGCCTGGCCATGTTATGGTATCTGCTGTTTACACCCTGTTCCTTCGTCTGCTGGTACAGACCACTTTATGGGGCTTTCAGGTAACTTGGGACACGGATTGATAATGGACATACTAACTAACGGAGTACCGGATACTAACGGAAGAATGTTTAATGGAGGACTGCATGATGGAGTAGTGACCCCTTATATTCTCTCTCTCCCTACCGCTCTCTTCACTGCAGGAGTGACAGTTCTTTCCGCTTCTTTGTTTTCTTCTTCGTGTATATTTGTCAGTTTGGAGTTCATGTGCTCCAAACTATTGGCATTACTGGCTGGGGGACATGGTGAGAGTTTTTTTTAATTCTGTTTTTCTCTTATTGTCTGTTTTAACTCCACTCATACTGTGGTTGTTCTGTATTGCCAGTGGTTGGATAGCAGCTTTGACTGGTCTGAACACCAGTATCCCAGTGGGCATCATCATGTTACTCATTGCAGCACTGTTTACAGCACTGTCTGTAGGCTCACTCATCATGTTTAAAAAGGTAACGCTCTCACCGACCGCTCCAACATGTCATCACATCATATAACGAGTTTAGATTTTGAATGATTTAAATATCTCCACTGTGTGCCTTAGCAGTGAAATTGGAAGCATCATGACAGATACTCCACAAACTGCCAAGGCTCAGGCATTGCATCTGAAGTTTTCAGATCCAAACAGCTAATCACTCTGTTCAGTATTTTGACCTTTGTGATCCCTCCCAGACACACCAATAAACCAATAGTAGCAAAGAGCAGGCAGTGCCTTATGTTACATTCCAAACCCCTCGTATTGGCATCATGGCTTACAACACATAGCAGTTGGCGCCTGCATTGAAGTGTAACTGGTCTGGATTTTCTAAGGTTTTAAACTTCAGCAAATATTAACATAATTGTTAAATCTGCTGAAGATGTACTTCTGAGTTTCAAGTGAAAAGTTACAAAACTGGTTTAAACTTTAAACTTCAGCAAATATTAACATAATTGTTAAATCTGCTGAAGATGTACTTCTGAGTTTCAAGTGAAAAGTTACAAAACTGGTTTAAAACCTAAACTTCTTATCCATGTTAAGTTTTGATTTAGTATATAGATGTTATTCTTACATGCAAGTGATATGCTATTCATTGATAATTTGTTCATATTATGAAGAATTATCACCATTCTGCTGAAATATTTTATGTAATTTCTTTTTTGTCACATTAAGGGTTAAATTGCTTTGTGTTATTTTTCAGTAACATTTCGTCAACACAGCAAAGGAAAAATTGTTTGAAAACCATATCATGAATCAATTAATTATTAGTATCAACATAGGATCAATTGTTCAGTGTTAATGTTCTGATTCACCTCTTTGTTGCCACAGTTTTCTCTGTTTGAAATGAATACCTGTACTGTTTTAATCCTTTAAATTTATTCCAACCAACTGCTTTTCTGTTTTTTCCTTCCTAGGTGCATGCACTGTATCGTACCACTGGTGCTAGTTTCGAGAAGGCTCAGCAGGAGTTTGCAACCGGAGTCATGTCTAACAAGACCGTCCAAACTGCAGCTGCAAATGCTGCAGCTAACGCTGCATCCAATGCCGCCCGTGGGGCCTTTAAACCTCAGCCATAGGCTCACACACACACACACTCTCACATCCATGCATACACATACACATTCAAAACTTGCAGATGCACAACTCTGGCCCTGCAGGCACTCCACTCAAATTTTCTATTTCTGAATGTTGCTTGGCCATGATTGCCCCACACATATTGTATCAAAGGTTTTTGAAGAAAATCCTGGAACTAAAACAGTTATTTAGCAAATAAAGTGACCAGAGTTGTCCAGCTTCATTTACAGACCATTCATCAACGAAAACTTTCTTTATCCACCAGGGGGCTGTCTCCTCACATCCAACAAATCACCCAATAAGAGATTGGAGGTGTGCTCTGACTCTGGGGGATGTTGATGCTCATGCTGGAGTGTGTCTGTGCTCATTCATTACACACTCCCTCACACACTCTCTTTGTTCTTGTTCTTCTTGAAGTAAGCCTAGGTTAGGCCAAGGTTAGGCCAAGGTTGAAGCACTAGCATACCTTATTTCTGTCATGGTGATGATCTCCGAGCTTCTTCCTGTCTGATCAGTATAGTATGGAGCCACAAAAAGTGGTTCTGATTATGGTGTTTTGCACATACAGTAGTTCTTTTGTCTTGCTCACATACTCAAAGTACAGTGTACATTTGATGGGGCGAGCCCATGTGATGGTGTATTTCAGTTTAAGAACATTGTGGCTCAGACTTTTTCTTTTTTTTTAATAATCCAGCGCTTAGTCATTGAGACCTGAGATAAATGAGACCTTGACCTATATCATTGCTTCTATTCAAACACCATTTGGCTCATTTGAATGGGAATATTTCTGTATGTTCTTATTGAAGAACCTGCCACAACCCCATGCTTCAGCAGCACCTGTCAATGAAGAGAAAATTCCCACTCCATTTACTCCTTTGAAAGAGAAAGTGGGCTGGGTTGGCGTCTCTGTGGCTATTAAGATTTGACAGCATGATAACGATGCGCATGTTTAGTACTCAAGGCAGCAAAGTCCTTGACAAAGTTATTCTGCCCACAGGTAGCCTTTTCTCTGGCTGCAGAGGCAGCTAGATTGGGCGGAAGTTGATTTATTTATTTTGGTTTCTGTGTGAAGTGAGGTGTATAGTTATTGCATGAAGTATGGATCTGTTTGTGAAGATTCACTGAATACCAGGTTAGTAGGTCACCAATTCTCACTACAAACCTAATCCTCAAAAGGTTTATTGGCCTGGTGCACTGAAAAGAAACCTCCCATTTTCCTTCATAAATTATATTAACCGATACTAATGTCTCCTTCCCTCAGCTGTTTTTGTAGGTCCTCAAACTAAAACTAATGCTGCTATGAACTCGCAAGCTGATTGGCTGTGGCTTCTAGCAGTCTTGAGAAGACGCTTGATTATGTGAAGGAGATGAACACTAAATAATGTGAGGCCAGAGAGAACTAAGAAGATTTCCTCAACCAATACAGATAATATTGTATGTACACAAACATTTTTTTACTCGTCTTTACACAGTAACTCCTCTGTCAACATTGGATTACCAGTGACTGCAATTCAAAGCCAAAATTAACCTTTACAATAATGAAGACAGGTTCTACTAATTTATATGGGTTAATGTGATACACACTCACACGATACAGTCATGGGGTGGAGATATGGAAGAGAGTTACATTAAGGTCATGCAGGAAGCATCTGTCAAAGTGGTTATGAGTGTTTCAAGACGTGCTTAAAAGAGTGATGACAGGTACGGCTGTTATTACAAATGTAAAAACTGAACAAAAGTTGTCTAAATACTCATGTGAGTGTTATAAGTTGAAGGTCAGTGAACTCACAGAATAAGGCCTGCATTATTGTCAATATTTTTCCTGTTTGGAAGTATTTTATTTAAAAATCATTGCACATTTGTCGTTTTACATTGAACTTACTGCAGAAGGCAAACTTAATTTATGGTGTAATTTAAGTCATTTGCATTTTAATTTTGTTTGGTTTGATTTTGCATTGTGTATTCAGTGTGTGGTTTTGTAATGACATGGTCATAGCATTAACTACCTTTTTAAAAAGTGTTCTTTGACCCTGGGACAGGCCTGGATGGATGGATGGATGGATGGATGGATGGATGAATGTTGTTTGTGTCATTTGTCTGAAAGTAAAAAAGTTTCCCTCAAGTGTTACTCTATGTCCTAAAAAGCTGTGAGAAATCAACCAAATGTCCATATAGATTTGTTTTGAAATCTTGGTTTGTGATGTGTTCCCTTGCCATCTTTTTAAGACAGCACACATTATGTCTTTCCGGTAAACAGCCAATTGTTCAATGAATCTGACACAGTGGGTAATTTCTTGATGTGCTGTACTCGACGAGCTGATCGGACTGTACAGATTGACATATTTAAAGTTCGCTGATGTGTTTTTTTTGGCCTGTGACCATGTTATTTCACTGAATTAGAGAAGGAGCTCATTTAAAAGGGACACCTGTATATTTTGTAAAGTTGAAAATTTGATCCCAGTTATCAATCATATGTAAAAATGCACTCTTGTCTGGCCTTTGTTGCATGTGAAATAGTTTGAGTTTTGTATATTTATGGTATTAACATGAAATAAAATTTGAAGGAAATGTTTGTGTATTAATTGACAGGCTTTGTCGTGGATTAATTACCATTTTTATGGAAACTTTCCAGTCTAATTTTCCACTTTTGCCTCAACTTTGTGTCTGCAGATGGAAACGGTGACGTTCAGGACTTAAAGAATATTTTGAAAGTTTCCCACAGGTGCACGCATACACTGACAAAGGGAGAGTTTATTTGTTCATGGTATGAGTACAGACTAGGTTTCGCTCCTCTAATACATGCAGCATCATACAATGTGTCATAGATGCTGTTAATCTTGTTAATGTAACAAAAACAGTGGGGCAGTCTGTGTTATTTAAGGACACACATGAAATACTGTGTTTTACAAACAGTTTCACTTTTCAAAGTACATACTCTCTCTCACAGGAAACGCACTACAACTGAATTATTGCACATCTTATTTACAATGAATTTAAACAATCACAACAATCGTGTTACATTTGCAGCATCATGAAAATTGAATAAAAAGCAACGGCAAAACGAATGAAAGAGCTTTGAAGTGCAATCCGGTAGCAGGTGCTTTATGGGAAACCAATACGCCAAACAAACATGTTTCTGCATTGATGCGACTGTGAATCTTAATAATGTCCCCAAACCCACAGTAGTTTTATACTTGTACAGCCATGTCAAGATAAAAGCTTTTACTGTTTGTAACAACTTAAGGTTGTTTGAGAAGTGGTCTGTCTACTCCTCCAAGATCAGTAAGCTTCTTACACAGACACCAGGTGTGTGTGTTCTTTTGTGAGCACACTTCACCTGTAATTAAACTGCGTCAGGATCACAATCAATGCACTTACTATCAAGTGAACAGCTGTGAATTAACCAGCAGACAATCACCACAGAACCAGAGCACCCGAAAGACTGGAAACTTCTAAAGATAACACATTTACCTCATTTATTCACACACACACACACACAGACACACACTCAGACAGAGAGAGAGCAAGCCGCTGTTGAGTGTTTTAGTGTATACATCTGCTAGTATTCAGACTAATGGTTTTGTTGAGACTTGCAGGTGACCCATGTGATACATTACAATGATACAAAGCTACGCAGTGTTTGAATAGCACTAATTACATATATCTATTACCAGTATTAAACACTAACCCCCTGCTGTTTTAGTACAGTGGTTCGATTAAAAGCAGGAATCACTACAAAAATGAAATGCGTTTGTTAAACACATCCAATATTGGTCCTCAGGAGAGCAGAATGCAGTGTTTTCTCTGGACAGAAAGTTCGAGCTGGTGAAGGCTATGTGTGTGATTCTTAGCAAAAGATATTACCAAGAGGTCTGTTAACATTCGGCTGATTTTCTCAGAGCTCACGTGAAGAAAATGATACAGTGAAATATGTAGAGAAATCACAGGTGAACTGATGATCCTGGACTCAGAGCAGGCAAATCAGGCTCTTCCCCTCCTCAATCTCCTCTTGAACTTTATCACTGGAGGTGGCAATCTCTGCCTGCGCTGAGAAAACAGCACACAGGAAGGCTGCCAGCGTTCCTCCGATCGCTGCGTAGAACGCCCAGCCAAGGGAACACTGCGCTGGCCTGTACGGCGAAGCCTCGGAGCCACAGTAGATGATCACTTTCTCTGAACCCCAACCAGCAGGGTACAGCATTAGGCCCACCATCAACAACAGGCCTAGAAGGGGGACAGACAAAGACATACGTGTATTAGTCACATATGATAAACATTGGAAGTGGAAGCACAAAGAGATCACAGTGCAGCTGGGAATACGGTGACTCATTTCTAGTGAATACACTGTTGTGTTCGGGAGCTGGCCAGCATTCAGACAGCTCGGAAAGTTGAAGACGTTTCGATATTAGAATATCCAAAGTCTAACACTCGATGTCAGAATTCTGACTTGCAAACATGGATGGAAAGTAACAATCCCATATTTATAATCATGTGTGATCCATCTGCCTTCTCACCTCCGATGGCCTGCAGCAGTCCACAGATGTTGAATATGCTCTTCTTCAAGATGCTCTGGAAGCACAAGCTGAAGATGGAGATACAGGCCACGCACCCGAGTACTAACGTGCCTGCTGCTAGAAACAACATGGCTGCCTGCCAGAAGCCACTGGCCACCTCTTCGAATTTCCCCGCATAGGGCCCACAGGTCACGCCTCCTCCCTGGGACCCGACGCGTAGGCATCGGCTGTAAAGGCCGAGAGACGGCCGGTACTCTCCGGAGTCCACTCCCGCCCTGCTCACCTCGGAGTCCGACCGAGGGAATCCCAGCAACCAATCGGGGCTCATGAAGGCAATGAGCTCGGCAAAGGCCACCACTATGCTGAGCAGGGTCCAGAGCATGGAGCGGCAAGTTACTATGACGTGGCACATGGTGTGGAGTCCGTCTGAGATGTTACACGCGGTGATGAAATGTCTTGAATCTCTTTACAGCTCCACCATGTGGCAGAGTGCTGATGAGCTTCCTGTCCAGATTCAGATGGGCTGCTGCTCGGTGTGTTTTCCCTCTCCTCAGAGCTCTTCCTCGTTTGACGTCTTCTCTTGTTCTTTCGATGGAAACCCAGTTTTAGTCATCTCGCATAGCTACAACTCCCCGAAGCAGCTGCCCTCAGCCATGGCACCGTCTGAGGAGCTCACCTACAGACACAGAGGGGTTAGTGTCAGAGACGAAGAGAGCAGAGAGCGGAGGGAGCTGCTGTGTAAACGAGGCAAGGAGAGAAAAGAGAAGATTAGGAGGAACGCGAGCGTAAGAGATGACCGGTGACAAACAATGAATCAGCAAACCATCTCATGTTTGTTCCATGGTGTGTCTGCACCACATTCCCAGAGAGAGAGAGAGAGATAGAGAGAGAGAGAGAGAGAGGTGACTGAATCATGAGGAACAATTCCAGATGTCTGTTGACTTAAGCCATGATGGTACTGGAACACAACACAAGTACATGGTGACTCATAACAAAACAAATGACACACTCACACACACTCCAAGTATTTTTATGATGTCAAATTGTACGCGTTTGTTCTGTCGATACAGATCAGTGAGGATTGTTACAGCCTCCTGCTCCTGACAGAAACGCACAGGTTGGCGTGCCAGACCTCCTCTCTACCTAACACGCCCCTAAGAGTGGGCAGGTATTCCCCCGCTGACAATTTCCCACCTCTCTCAACTACATGTGTCCAAGCATGTACACGCAAGCTGGGGCTCAAAGTGTGTGTTCGAGAAAATGTGTGAGTCCCAATCAGAGTAATTGGGATATTGTTGCTATGTTATGACTGAGTTATTGTAGCCACAAAGCCTCATGGGAGCACGGGAGTTTCTCAGGAGCCCCCTGATGTCATGATGCAGCATTATGATACACACAGGAAACTATGTGGAATCTGGTTTAAAACAACACACTGTAGTCATCTGTGCCATCTTGATGAACTTCATGTCCTGGTCTCCCTGTCTGAGGATATCCACAAATCTACGTAACCCCCGAAAAGGTTGTAAAACGCTCCAATCTGTATCAGGGAAGGAATGTCCTATAAATCAGGGCTTTCCTCAGCTTAATAGGCCATAACTAACACATTAAAAAGGAGGGAAGATCAGTGAAGACGCAAGAGTGGATCGTTTTATCGTGCTATCACTCCGGCTGTGTCATGTTGGTGGTGATGAAACATTCAGTACCAAAACAGTCATTATGAACTATAAGTGACACTAATGCCCTGTGGGGAATAACTGGGGTATTAGGATAAACAAAAACTCCCTGCCTCCCCCACCCACCACCACTCAAGCCAGTAAATCAGCTCCACCACATCTGTGAAGAATCAACAGTGATGCTGTATGTTGTCTGATATGATCTACAGTCTTAGTCAGTTCAAGGCAGAATACTTCAGGCGTTTCCCAGGCCACAAAAGGAGATTATCTTCCTCAGCATGAAAGGCTGACGGGATCACGGTGGACTACAAACCAGGAAAACTGGGTTATAATAACAAAAATCACAAGCATGACAATATGTGAGAAGCAGGTATGAGAGAGTGAGATTTGGAACAGTCTCCACAGTCAGATCTTCACACATGTTTCTGCACTTTACAACAGATTATTTGGCATTTGAGGTTTCGCTTCAGGTTTGCTTTGTCTCCAGTTTAACAATGGCGCCAAACTGTGGTTTTCCAACTCATTCCATCTGATCCCGCTGTGTTTGAACAGACGTACGGGAGGGCCTCTCTGTCTTAATTTGACTTTGAATCCAGAGATTACACAAACAGTAGGCAAAATATGTCAACTACATCAGTTATAGCAACCCAAAAAAAAAAAAAACCCACTACAGCGTTCTTCCCATTCATTTCTGCCAAAAAGGAAATGACAAAAGTAAACAGGAAGCAGCAAAGTCTGTCCTATGAGTCCCAGAGGTGAGACATTGTAAGGATGTATTCTACGATGGTCGTTGTGATCCAAACTGTCAACCTTCATACTCACCCTGTTTCTTTTGTTTTTTTGAAGTTTGGTTTTTGATGTTTCTGCCTCTGAGGAAGCACCATTGTGTGATTGATGTGATCACTTATGAAGAGAGAGAAAATCTGTCTGGAGGGGGAGAACCTTATTCTATTCTAGTCCTTCAGCGTATTTCGGGCCCCTACACACACACTTTGCCACACTTTCCATTCTCTCGTAGTTTCTCACAATGGTCTCACACAACAGCAGTCACCCTGACACACTCGCCACTATTAATAGCAACAACCGCAGCACAAAAATACAGGTTTTAAACGGACGGGTGAATAAATGGACGGGTGTGGTTGTGGAAAACATAAGTGCATATGATGTTTAGTATGTTGCATATATTGAGTTTTTATGTGTTTGTTACCCGGGCTACAGTTTTAGCTCCTCTGTGTAGTTGCACTCTGTTTGTTGCTGATTATAGTCGGTTGACACTGAGCACGCTGCTGTCTATAATGTCCACTAATCACCAGTGCAGCCTTCCTCCGTGATCATAACTTGTCTGAACAGTCGGAAGGGACCGTTCGTCCCTCAGCTCTGTCTTACAGGAAATCAATGGCTCGTGCCTCATCGTGGCTTTCTGTGGGGTCAGTAAAGATGAACACTCCTCACCAAAGACATTACCAATACAGAATTGACCTTTACTTTTGTCATTTTCTTCAAAAATAAGCCAGAAGGAATATCTGTCCCATAGAATATCAATGAGTGCGAGCAGTTCACATACATTATTATTATTATTGTTGTTATTTCATGTGAACTTCTACTAATTTCTGCTGAAACCAAATTGCCTCTTTGTCCAAAATGACTAATTAATATGAAATAAATAGTGTTTTTTTGCTGTGAGAAAGTTATTCTTGTCTGTACATGTGTATGCGTGGTCTTTCTACGTGCGTGTGTGTGTGTGTGTGTTCACGGGTATGTGTGTACTTAGAGAATAGAGGGGTAAGTATATCCTGGAACTGATGAATATTTTCCGCCTGTTTGCTGGATATTGAACAGACTTCTGGGTAAACACTTGAACAGCCCGTCATGAGCGAGGTCAAGGCTTTCAGCGTTTCCGTGAGCGCCGAGGGACGACTATTTTACACTTCACAGTGCATCAGACACTCCCAAATTATGACTTATTCATAACCCAAGGATGCGGGCTTTGTGGGTGAGAGGTCTCTGCCTTCCAGTTGCTTGGGGCAGATGTGTATCTTCACACTGTCAGATCTTTGTTACCGCAGCGCTCCGTGTGCCAGTTATGTGTCATCCGTAACTCTGACAGGTCACAGAGTCTTACCGTTCTTTGATGATTCCTCCGTGAAGCTGAGCTTGGATTGATCGTCCAGCAGATATGCTCGCAGATGAAAGCACCTCAGCCGTACTGTGGTCCTGTATCTGATTTGGACTCAGTCATTCCCACACTGCTCCGGCCTGCCAAACAGCACTATATGTATGTAACGGTGGACTCCAGCCAACTTACACACAGCTTCTCAATCCCTCATTCGCCGGGCCAACACGAACATTCTCCCTGCCGTTACGAGACAAACGGTATTGTTGCTTGTGCGAGTTCCAACCATAAGGCCGACGGGTCTGGCTCGGAGAAACCGTTGGCCGATCATCTCGTGCGGTCAATCAAACGTCTTCTAATGAATCGTAACGTCACGGCGAGCCCGTGACTCGACAACGTTGCGGAGAGAGCATTAGACGTGAGGCATATGTGGGTCAGTCAGTCGGCCGTTAGTTAGAGGAGAGCACCCAGTAGTAAATTTAGAGTAATTGGTCCGAGTTATCAGCCAAGACACTGGCAGAATGCCAAAGCGCTGAGGTAATGAGTCCTGGATTTGGCCACTGTAGCCTGCTCTGGACAGCTGAAATTGAATAAGGTTCAGGAGTGGGTGGTGGACAGCAGGGTGGAGGGAGGTGCGACAGCATGAGGGGGGTCAGTGAAAGATCTAAAGCACAGCTAGATTGTTACCCTGAGCCGCTGTGGTGTACACCAAAAAGTTTCATTTGTGGATTTTAATTCACAAAACGTGAGAGAGATGAAAACGTTTTGTTTCTCTATAGGAGCTGCGGCTTGGACTCAGTTTAGAAAAATGTAAGAACCGGCGGATCGCCCACCCAGAACAAATGACCCCCCTGGTGATCTGGTCGGAAGAGACCTCAAATGGGGCAATCTATTCCTCCAGCTGCTGGGTCCGCGCGGCCAAGAGGAGGGCTCTCGCACCAAAACCACACGAGAGACCGTTTCACCCCGTCAGGCCGTGACGTGGCCTACGGACAGATCACAGCGTGGCACTCAGAACACTGATGAGGGATTCGTTTCCTTTCGCATTCGCGAGAATAAGGAAAATTGACAAACTTGGGAGATATAAAAGCAGCGTGATGTCAGTAAGGCAGGACCAAACTTATCCCTCTATCATAAAAGAATGCAGGGGAGAGTGACGTGAGAGAGAAGGAAGCGATGTAGCCGAGAGCTGAACAGACAACACCTACACGCCGAGGGAGAGGCTTCACTCAGCACTACATCAATACAAGACAGAGGAACACTGTGACATGAACTAAACACACACCACAGCCCCAACTCTTAAAACACCATCGCAGCTCTTTAACATCTCCTGTTCATCTGCCGGTCTGGACTTACTCAGGCTGCACGTGTGGGTTACAGCTCTTTCTGTGGGTCACACCTAAACCTGCAGCCTGAGG
>OMNV01008961.1:14353-75276 GCA_900303265.1 Brotula barbata
GCCTGAGGGAGCCACACCTGCCTCACTACATCAAACGCGGAGAGGTAGAGATGGTGAAAGAGTGAGAGTGGAACAATCACTTAAGGCATAAAGAGACAATCGGAGAGATTCTCCTCTTAGATACCACCAAACAACACAGGCGTCTCTGTTGAAGAAGTCTCTCTCACTAACTATAACCATGTGAGCTCTTCATACACAGTAAATAAAAGAGAGTTGCACGCGGAGAAAAAGTTTCCCATGCATGGATTTTCACCACAACGTATCAATCAGTTCTATCCGACGCACGTTGAATTCCTCAGAGTTCGTTTACATTTATTCGACAAACCGCCATCAAACAAACGTTACGGTCCAGTCTGACGCTCAAACAAAACCAGGAGGCCGGAGGTTTCAGAGACAATGAAGGGACCCAAAATACACAAACAGACAACGGGGTGCTATACAAAACTATACAGCCTATTTTACATACACACAAACACAAAAACAAACACACACCCCTACACTGTAAAAGGTGCCAGTCTGCAGTCACTCATCCGCAGCTTAATTGCATCAAAAACGCATGACTTCCCCAGGGGATACTATCAGCCAAGCAAGGTTGTGTGAGTGTGTGTGTGTGAGTGTGTGTGTGTGTGAGTGAGACGGAGTGTTTGTATGTGCCAAGGGGCCTGAATAAAATCAGCCCAGTTCATCTGGTGCCACTCAACTTAACAAAGGCTGCACAAAGACACGCCAACACCGGCCCCTCACTCACTCTTTGGCTCTCAAAGACCAGAATGCACTCCTTCATTCTCAAAGACAGGCCTCTGTGGCCCCTAACTATTCACTCTGTGTAACACCCCGGCCCCTCACTCCCCACACTGACTCCGTCGTGGCCCCTCAGTTTGTGACGCACAAAGCCTCCCAGTGACCCTCACATTTCACTTACACAAAGACAGCCATGACACGGCCTCCCTCAGCCCTTCTGCTTTCTATTTTCTTGAAGATTTGGGGGGCATAGCTGGTGTGTGTGCGCAGTAAAAAAAAAATTCCTCTTTCCTCAACTTCTATACTCTCACTTTCACTTTAGCCATTAACTGCTAATTGCTTCCACCAAGTCCCAGTGCATACAGACTGCTTTCAGATTGATTTCCTTCCTCCTAGACAAGCCTCTAGTTTCCATTTGTTTCATGCAGAGACCTTAAAGTGGAGAGAGGCTATCACAATATTTTGCCACCTTTACCCCTTTATCACTGTTATGTTACTGCAGAGCGGTGCATTTGGGACATTTTGGGAAAATATCCCTGGTGCGACACCCAGTCTGCCAATAATCAGCCGTCAACTGTTGGAAAATCAAACATCAAACACAAACAATGAGCAAATGTTGGCGCATGCACGAATGCAGCGACAAGTGCAGTTTAGAAAATAGCGACAAAATTAACAGCTGTGGAATCATGCATGGAAGTTTAACTACATGAAACCGTGTGGTCCATCTGGATATTCTATTGGTCTGTTCATGATGTCACCCATCAACACATAAATATTATTCAGTTCACTGCAGTTATGTTTTCTTGCATTTCTTCACTTCTTCTTAGACAAACAGCGCCAACGCTCGGACGGTGAAACATCAATCACAGAAGACAGCAAACACACCGGCCTCTGTCCTGGCATTAACCCAGTGGATTTGAATGACATGTAGCCACAAGCCAGTTTGCATTCACACTTAAAGGAATGAACTGTTTTTCTTCTCTGAAAAGGAACGACACCAACATTTTACAAGTTCCAACGTGTCCCCTAGAGACTGTCAAAAGTCATTCTGGGAAATGTAGGCTACGACATATAAAGCAATAAATCACATCATAACTGCATCATCACACGGTTCCTCCCTGAGCTGTTTATGTGTTACAGTGTGTGTGTTACACTGACGGTGAAAATGTCTGAAAACGGGTGACGAGTACCTCATGTCTCAGTGTGTTACTGTGGTTTGTCCTTGGACTGTGCTAGGATAAACACTGAACATTTTCCTGGTTTTGTTTAGTTTATGATGTAGTGAAGCATGTATCACACTGAGCTCCCTGGGTGGCTCACATCACTCGCCTCCTCCCTGAAACGTCAAGGACGTGGGATGGAGGTGGAAGAGGGCCAGAGCAGGGGCTGCTGTGTCCACCAGCAAAAGATAAGAACAATAAGAGTTAAAAGTGCTACATATTAACATTAAAACATCTCAGGGTGATGAATCTAAAAGGTACTGTGCTCCAAAGTCAAAATACTGCCAGATGTACCTGAAGTCAGCGTGGCATCAGTGTGTTCTTAGGGCTTACGTGTTATCTGTAGCTGGGATCTCTAAGGGTGAAATCAGGACTGTCTCTACGTTTACATGCACACATTACTTATACTTAGAACAAATTCAAAGGATCATGTGGTTTGCTGAGTACACACGGCGTGTTGTGGGGTATGAGGAGGGTCTGGAGTTCGCTTCATGCCGACATGCCTGAATGAGTTGATTTAGAAACACAAACTCCACGTCTGTTACTCGGAGCAGCACACTTGGATTAAAGCCAGTATCAGTCACGTTATGGTCTATGTGTGACATTTGACAAAATTGATGTTTTAGCTTAATTGATGCAAGATCACAGAGAAGGAGGAAGAAGAAGGGGGTGGGTGAAATAATCCCCACCCCTTCCCACAAATGCTCGGGCCAGCCATGAGACTACACTCAATGAAAATCTGTCACTTTCATCTTCAAATGCTTCTTCTGCTGCACATTATTACACAAAGAACATTCTCTGTTGCAGTGACTAAATATCACCATTCAAAGTGCAAACTGGAGACATGTGCCTCAGCTTGTCATCTGGTGCGTTCAGGTGTCCATCGGCTCAACGTTATCTCTCTGAGGACAATGAATCCTCTGAAATCACTGAAATAAATCAAATCCGAATCACTGATTCAGAGAAAATAGATCAATCAACCAGCGGGAGAGAGACAGAAAGAGAGGGAGAGAAAGACCTTTTTCAATAATCTGTCGGTACAGTCAGTGTGTCGTATTTCCGTCCTTCATTGTGGCTTACTTACGTCCAGTGAAAGTTGCCGACTTGTTGCAGGTCGCTCTTTGTTTTGAAACGCTGCTCCTCCTCGTCCTGCTCATTCCAGCTCCTCCGGGTCTCCTTTCTTCGGGACGTTATTCTCTCCTTCTCCCTCACACAAAGCCATCCCACCACCATCTGACGTCGCTCCTTCTCTCTGTCTCTCTCTCTCTCCCTCTCTCTCCCTCTCCCTTCCCCCACTCACTCCATTCTTACAGGAGGAAGGAAAAGTTGCGGAGATGTTGAGGATGATGACGAAATTCTGGATTTCACGGCATGTCTTCGTCACAAAGTCCACCATTTGTAGTTCAGGAACAGATTTATGGCTCACCGTTACGCGGTGTCATAGAAAAATGACACTTTTACGCACGCGTATCGCCGGTTTGCCAGAAACAAAGAGCGGCGAGTGTTAGGAGATACTTTAAACACTTCTCCCGTGGGGTCGTGACGTGGATTGTAAGTGCATCATTATCATCAGATTAAATAGACTAAACGTAAAGTAAATGCAGAACATCCACATGACAACCCTCATATATTCACATACTTCTAATAATCGTACTCCCTAATCCAAGGTGAGCCAACTGAAGTATTTAAGCCTTATTTTGAACACACTCTCTACTTTTCATAATGAGAATGAAATGTGACATTGTACTGTGCTCCTGATCATCCGTTCAGACCTCCATGTCCACTCCATGGGACAAGAAGGAGGGCCAAGACACAAACCACACACAGATTACGCTGTGGTCTGTGGAGCTGTGACAGCTCAGGCGAGCCTGTCACACAGGGGCCATAATGAATGCTGGAGAGGCCAAATATACTGCAGCTTCCAGCTTGTAAGTAAAGATAAGTGAGAATGGAGAAATACTGGATTGCCCCCTAAAAGTGTGTAAAAAAAAACACTGCACAGATCTACTGATGTTGTCCTCAGTGGAATGCATGTCAGTGGGTTCTAGACACTACATGCAAGAACCATGAAGATGGATGATAGCTCACTGTCTTCACACATGAGATGGGAATCCTGTGGAATCTGATATTTATGATGCCCTTCACTTATCGGTCCAGACATAATAATCTGTGTGTAAAAAGAGCCAACTCGTTTCTTCTCTGCATGCTAAAACTCTCCCTGTTATTGACCGAGTCGATGACGTCATCAGAACAGCCTACTTGTGTAATTATCTGTTGTGTATCATATGAGGCTGTCGTAAAAAATGTGTTTTCACTCTTTTCAGCACGTCTCCTCATAGTTATTATTCAGTATTTTGTATACATAAAAGATACGCACACAAGTTATACAATATACCCCAGATGTAAATGTACTATCAAATTAAAATACAGTATTTTGTATTTTAAAAGTACATTTGGTGTGAACATTAAGTCTTAATCTTGAAATGGTTCTGGTTTTGTTTGTTACTATCACATTTAGTCATTGATTTAGTTCACAGTTTTATGCATTTAACAATTAGCTGCTGGCTAGCTAGCCTTGTTCGCGTCACATCACATTTAACAACAAAATCAACCAAATCCTTTTAACTTTATCGTAGACATCCTCTTTAATGAAAATGTATTGAGGATATTTACGTAAACGATATTATGAACAAAATGTAAATACAAAACGTGGGAAATTTTGGTATCGTATTATACAACATATAGCTAATACTAAATGGCTAAATGATGTTAGCATGACTGAGTGTAAGTATTTCAGATATTTTGAAATTACAAAAACACCGAACCTTTAAGTATTTTCATATATATTACATCTAGATTTTCTTTTCCAAAATGAAGAAATACAAAATAGTGCATTCTATTCCAAATACAATTTTCAAATATAACTATGAGGAATAATGTCCATCCCAAGTACATCAACACTTAGGACAGAATGTCCAATAACCAATAACCCTGGAGTAAATGTTATTTTGATGATACTCGAGCCTTCCTTGAGACCACCAGAAATGTTTATTCCACTTGAGTTTGAAACATTTCTTCTGTAAATATCCATTAAGTGTCCCTCATTGCTTGGGTTTTCTTTATTTTATGGTGTGTTTGGCAACTCCATAATTTTCCTGTCTACTCCAGCAAATTAAAAATCATATAAATACCTAAACTGGTGTGTATGGCACGCCGATCGTGTGGTGTTTCTCTTATTTTGTCCACCTTGGTATCACATCAATCCCTCCTCCCCGGCCTCCAACAGCAGCTGTCATTTCCTCTTTGTTTGTAGGAGTCGGCTAAGTGCTGTAACCTTTCACACCACCCTCTTCAAATTCTTTATTTCTGACCATGGCTGCTCCAGTTTGTCTTCTCACCCACTGGGTGTCTCACATCTCAACTGTGGGTGAGACACTGTGTCATTTGGTCGACCCTGCCTTAAAGACTTCCTCTTTCTCCATCAGATCTGTCTGTGTGTGCCGTCCTGGTGAGAACTTTGTGGGAGGCAGAGCGTCTGTAAATAGATAAGTGTGGTCCCATGGAGGCAGGAAGACGTGCTTAGCTGGTGGGTACCTCCATGGGAAAAAAACAGACAGGCCCTAGGAGACACGCTGGGAAAGATGATGGGGTTTGATGGTTAGTGGCTGTGGGGAAGGAAGAGCTGTTCAGGCTAAAATTGGTGCTATGATGCCATTCCTGGTAATTCCAAATGGAAACCGACGCTGATTGTAGCAGAGCTTTTCATATTTAGCTGCACTGTGTGTGAAACGATCTCTTCATAGATCAGATTAGAATTTACTTTATGTATCGCCAGCGGTTCCCATAACACGTGCTGTCCTAGATGAGGCTTTTAATAGAATAATACACTAATTGACTACTTTATGGCAAAAATGTGAACGACAAATATACGTTCTGGTAGTTTATCCAGTTCATGAGGAGAGCGTTTTTCCCTGTGAAAATATCGTGAACCTGTGTGTTTTGCCATCATAGGATGCCCAGACTTTGTAACAATAATCCAGTTAATTTGATCTGGTTAATGCCTTGATGCTGTGGGGTCAAAATAAACATACTCGGGACAGTCTGGGCCCCTAGAAATAGAGAGAAGCTGTCACTGCTCTCTTTGTTTTGGGGGATTTTCCAGCACATTGGACGTGTTTGATGCTGGAAATGTGGTCAAAGCGGGAGACGTTTGAAAGACAAGTAAGAGGTGACATAGAGGTGACGCAGCATTATGGATGATGGAAACACAAGACACCGTCCCTGCTGCTTATGGCTGTTAATTTATCGTTTGTGAGCTTAGGAGGAAGAAAATATCACACAAGCGGTCTGATAAGTGTCCACGCAAATATATTAGAAATACATGATATACAGATGTGGACGTGTGGACATTAACTTATATGGTCATTTGGCGAATCTGAAGCTCAACACGTGTCAACAGCTTGGAGCACGTTTGGATACTTTGGCTGAACGTTGCCTTGATAAATATTTTGACTCTTTGCTAATCCAGAATTTTGTCATCTGCCAAATTCTCCTCTGCCGTTCTCAATATATTAATCCGAGAGGAGACACGAGGAATGAACATTTCATCCCGTTGCCATTTCCCTGATTCATTCCTATAAATCACTTTTAGTGGGAAAACCTAATTAGTATTAAACACGACGGTGCTGTCCGTATTCCCAAAGTAAACACAGGTTTAGGATCCAGGTGATTTCATGGATCATGTTCCGGAGACACTGCTGTGGTTGCTAACAAACAAAGCACAAACAAATCGTGCTGACTTGATGGTGTAATGTTTGAAGAGGGTCCTCGTGCTCATTGACATCCCATTAGTGTTTTATTATAGAGTTTTGTTCTTTTAAATTACATTGACATTTTATACAAGGACGTCACCGGTTTTGCAGGCCAGAGTCTGATGTCAACGACTGCATAATCTCCAGTGCAAGTCTCTTTACACGAGTCAATGGAATGGAAGAAAAGAAAAGAAAAGAAAAGGTCTGGTTTCAGCAGTTTTATGAATTTATTAGACATGTTGAATTTAAAATCACATTCGAATGATTTGAACACAGTGCTGAAGGACCCTACTTGAGAATATTGACTTACTTTGAACCCACTGTTGACATTTTAAACTCTGACGTAAGCACCTTTATTATGATTGTTTTTTTAATCTCAAGGGAAAGCTCATAGTTTCCAAAGATGCCAAATATATCAGGATGCACCCTGCAGAAAATCTGCACAAAATCATAGCCAACACAGCCAGAATAATGAGAATTAAATTTTTACATCTTTAGAAATTGCAAAATTGTTGTGCCTTTCTCCTCTGATGTAAAAATGTCCATTTAATGTATCCTGAAATCTTATAATAACCCTGGACTCTGTTAACAATCCCTTTACCAGGCAGGGTTTAAGGGTTTACACTGCAGAGCGTAGGATTTGGGTTTTATTGGACCCCACCCACACTAATGAACTTTTATGTACATCTATGAAATGACAGAAATTTGCACTTCCTGCAGAGGGACGCTGTGAGTTTTCATCATCAGATTGGAAGAAGCAGTTAAAAGTTATTGTTTGTCGTTGGTGTGTGAGGAGGTAATGAAAAGCTCTGCTCCTCCTTTATTACAACTCTCTATAAGTAGCTTTGTTCTAAAGTTCTCTCTCCAGTCTCATATTCATATTGTTCTTCCAGTGGTTTGTCTTGTGACATTTGAACTTGGGTGTCTTTCACACAGCAGTCTGAAAAGCAAATGTTTTAGGTACATTTCAATGTCTTACAGCTGTTTGTAACCACAAACACACAACGAGAAAGAATTAGGAGGGCCACTTGGGCTGCAGCGCCCTCTTGTGTGTGTGAATGCAGTCAATAAATGTGTGTAGTTTTTAACATTTAGGCACAACTTATTCTGTTTTTTCACTCTTCACATGGCTCCAGAGGAGTAGACTGCAGCTTGGCGCAATTTTATTATTCTGATCTTCATTATGGCACATGCAGAGACCTTTACTCATAAATTCTTAACTATAATGTAAATTCCTCAGGCTTAAGTTCCTCTGCTTTGAAAATTCTGCAATTATTTTGAAACACTGTATAAATCTGCATATATAGAATATAAAATCAAAGATCCCACTCTCAACAGCAGACCCAGTATGAATCATGCATGGACAAATTCTCCTTCTAAAATGAAAAATAAAATCTCTATTGCACATTATTTACATTGTCGATTTGATGTCACCTGCGACCTTGAGTTCATTGCTTGAGTATGAAATTTCACAAGCTCTGTTAACACACACACACACACGCACTAAAAACTGAGTATCCATGTCAGCCTGATCAGGGTAATGATCAGGCATTTCAATTAAAAAAGTCACTCAAAGTGTTTCCAATTTTTCACAATGTTTCACAATTTCACCCAAAAGGTGTGTGATAAGTCACCAGACAGGCCTTTATCAGGGAGTAAGGAGTCAATGGTTAACCAGGGTCCTTTATCAGACTCAGCCCCAGGTCAGCCCAGGACTCCCCTGATCTTTGCACTTGCTGGATGTGTTTCTTCCCCCCCTGCTCCCAGCTCCATGCCTCAAATCTGGCCCCTTTCCCAGCCATGGCCTCACTCCACCTGCCAGCACCCATTCCAGCTCCACCCCACTTTGAAATGTCCAAATTACCCCAATACCCAGCTGCGTTATCTTTCAGGCTCTTCTTCAGTCTGTCCAGCCCCAACCTGTGAGAACCAGTTGTGGCCGCAAAGCCAAAATGTCCCTTTGAAGCCACGGTTGTTGGTCAGTTCCTGATACTCAGCTGACCCATACTGGCCGGAATAGCTCAACAGATATGGGATATAGTGGACTGACCTAAATGGAAATGGGTTCGATGAGGATCGAGGACTTTGTTGTTGTCGTTGTTGTTGTTTGGTTTTCTTCTTCGGTCCCAGTGCCGTGTGATTCACACAGTGATCAGTCCTCGTGCTTTCATGTGCGGGTACCGGTGTGTTGTGGCACCATTGTGTCTGTGTTTGATGTTCATGGTTGGGCCCCAAGGTGTTCTTGGAAATCAGAAACTTTTCCTGTCCAGCCTCCGAACGCAGCACCTCAGTGTCATTCGACACATTGGGGCTATTTCTGCCTACGCGTGAAGCAACATAGCCTATATTTATACACATACTCACAAACGTGCACACAAGACTGATTTACGGTTACATCCACTCACATTACACCCGGCCATGTCGAGCACTTTCTGATAGATCACTGTGTGTTTTCTATGGACATCAGCACTTGCACAGCAGCTTGAAGTATGCCACACCCTGCCCCATCTCCTCCACAACACCAATATAAACGATTTATGTGGCTTAAAGCGGACCGTAGTCCAATCCTGGTGCAAATTCAAAATACTCAGGTATATAATCCATGCAGCTGAGATGTATACCGCTTTAATGCTGAGGGTAAGCCGGAGCTTGGATACGTCTGCTGAACTTTGACTCACTTCAGGAAGACCTGTTGATGAGATTCGCATTCGAACTGGATGAAACCGGAGCTAGCAGCACTGTGAACCACTGCAAAACAGCTGAAGGCCACAACCCTGTTTGTGTGTACGTGTGTGTCTGTCTGTGTGTGCAGGGGTAAGATATGTGCACCGGGGAAGATAGTGGGCAGGAACTAAAATATTATCGGATAACCTCCTTAAATACGATGGGGTTTGAAAGTCTGGTTGCATCGGAATCCAGCGTGGTTTGTCCCCTAACAGGCCACAAACTGCACTCAATCGATGTGGATTTCGATCTCGCATTTCAAATACTCCCTGATTTGTGTGCTGGAATGAAAACTAACAGGGCGCTGAGTCAAGGAAAGTCTGACTGAAAAGAATTTATCTGCTTCGACCGCCAGAGATCCTCTAACATGCGCCGATAAAAAACAAGAACCATACGTTGTGAGAGATAGCGTAGTGTAGAAACGAAGCCACCACATGACTGACAGGACTATAGGATGACCGCACGGGGTCAAGAGGTCTTGTTTGGTCATGAGTGTCAGTTTGCACGAAGACCGTCACGCACTGAACCCACACACAACAACAAGTTGGTCATGATAAATACTGATGTGTTATTATATAAATTGCACTCCACTGTGGTCCACAAACAAAATAATAAGTTAGAATGAAGCACATGTACAGTTAAGGGCAAAGTTCTTGTTTAAACTGTTGCTATGGGCAGTATTGGTAAAGTAATTATTAAACTCTCGATCACATGTTGCATAACGCGGTATTTTGTCAGAGCTCTGGATCAGAAAGAAACGCATGAGAGTCTGACCCTAACGAACTATGATGTCACAATCAAATCAGAGCATCAGATTCCAAACGGTGTTTCACAACAGCTGTATGCGAACATGTATACGAACATTTAGCGCCAACATCAGATCCTCCCATGTTAGCCCATCAGATTAGCGCTGCAGCATCAACAGGGAGAGAGAGATTCTGTCAAGAAACTAAACTGAAGACGCTCTGCAGACACGACTGATTGCTTCTATGCAGTGATTTAATTCTTGTAGTTTTTAGAGAAAACAGATGTTACAGCAAAGCAGTCCGCCAAGGACATGAAGGATGTGCTGGAGCTGCAGAAGAAATAAATCACCCGGGAAGATAAGTGTGTGTTAGAGATGCAGGGGATCAAATCCTCCGTGTGGGTGAGACAGAGGGCGTAGACGGAGAAGGAGAGGACTTGCGAACTCTGACCCATCTCAGTTTCTTACAACAAACACATCCCATACATAAACCGTTTCTTCTCTGTCCAAAACAAGTCATCGTCTCAGAGATTCAGAGTTTCTAATTGTACAATTCAAACTGAAGCTGGATATGATAATAAAATAAATAATAACCATTTACAGTATTTACAGAATGAGACCTATACAAACTAACTATTTGTTTTATTCTGGACTAAACTAGAGCCAATAATCTCATTCAGATAACCTTTTAACCTCTGAAATTATGACGCAACCAACAGAGGGTACAAAGTTTGTAAAGATATGTTCTGCGAAAATAAATACGTCAAGAGAGTACGAATAAAGAGAAATTTAAGGGAAATTCAAATGAAAGATAGGTGTTTTTTCATCATAAATTCTCTTCAAACTATGGGATTTTCTAGGTTTTATACTCAATCATTAATGGCCAATAAGTCAAAAAAAGCCTGTGCGATTGATCCAGAATCATTTAAACATGTCCGATGCGTTTCATTCATTTACTTGTGTAGAAAGAGGGCAGGGTTGTATAAATTGCCTCCTGCCAATCAGAGCAGGTCTTAGACTCCTCCCCTGCTTCGGGGGGCTTTATAGGGGCCCTCTGCCACGATCCAATGTCTCTTCTGCGTCTCAAAGACTGAGCAGTCAGGAACCCACAGGATCATGGCACCAGGAAAGAAGGTACGTGTTTGTCTGTGCAGGTTGGTTGGACGGAGCTGTAGAGGAACATGGAGATGATTCATGTACATAACATGAACATCTTTGTGGATTTTTACCCCTTCTGATGTACTCTAATCAGCAAAACAGTTTGGTTTTAGATTTTTCTTAGAGTGTTAATTTGTTGGTCTTCGTGTTAACGTTTCATCTTGGTGCTGGCACGAATTAAGCATATGATCTATTATTCCAGGGGATCTTGGAGCGTCTTAACGGCGGGGAAGTTGTGATTGGAGATGGAGGGTTTGTGTTTGCCCTGGAGAAGAGAGGATACGTGAAGGCTGGACCCTGGACCCCTGAGGCTGCTGCAGAGCACCCTGAAGCAGGTCAGAATGAGCCATTCCATCCACTTTGCTGATCCATATCAAGTTCAAATTAGCCTCTCGCAACAGATGTCCCTGCACGCGTTCTTTATTTTGTGTCCCACCTTTAGCACTCGTATGTGAGAGCAGCGTCCTGATAATGGTTAATGCTTAATGATTTTCAGTGCGTCAGCTGCACAGAGAGTTCCTGAGGTCCGGGTCCAATGTGATGCAGACCTTCACATTCTACGCCAGTGATGACAAACTGGAGAACAGGGGCAACAAGCTCACCTTCACTGTAAGTACATTTATGCCTTTTTTGATAGTTGTTTACCTTGTATCAGGCTATTTAAGTCAGAATTGTAGCTTGAAAGCATTATTAATAATTAGGATCCCCATTAGTTCTTAATTTCACAAAGCTTGATGTGCAATTCACTAAATCAACAGAAAAAAAGAAAAGCTCCCATCTCTTTCATTCGCTGTGCAGGGCGCTCAGATCAATGAGGCCGCCTGCGATTTAGCGCGCCAGGTGGCCAACGAGGGCGATGCTCTGGTCGCTGGTGGTGTGTGTCAGACTCCCTCCTATCTGAGCTGCAAAAGTGAGACAGATGTGAAGGCCATCTTCAAGAAACAGCTGGATGTGTTTGTCAAGAAAAATGTGGACTTCTTGATTGCTGAGGTAAAAGACATTTTCCCCTTTTGGTGGGAGGGAAAAATAGAAAAGAAAACACAAACAACAATGTCAATCATATCCATGTCTCTTTTACTTTATCTATGAGGACATCTTTTTTATATGGGGCATTTTTTGATGTTGAGAGTAAAGCGTGTTTTGACTGGGTGAGCGTGCCTCTGTCTTGCAGTACTTTGAGCACGTCGAGGAGGCCGAGTGGGCTGTGCAGGTCCTGAAGGCAACAGGAAAGCCTGTAGCTGCAAGTCTGTGCATTGGACCAGATGGAGACATGCATGGTGTCTCACCTGGAGACTGCGCTGTCAGGCTGGTTAAAGCCGGTGGGTATTATCAGTAAACCTCCGCAACCAAATGTTTCACAACAGAGTACCTATTCATTTACTTTAATGGTTTATTTTGAATGAGTAATGGAAGTTCAGTGTATGTATTATAAAAACGTGAAAAGCACAAGCTCTATCTATCTGTCTGTGTTAGGGGGGTCATCTTGAAACAGTCTCCCAGTACGACTTATTGTGACAAAGCAACATATCCTCAAGATAGCAAAGGGAAGATCTCCAGCTGGCAGCCGTGATATATGACACCGCTGAATAACTGGGGCCAGCCTATGGACCCACGCCAACACGTTCATCAAGCATCAGGAGTCAAAATTTGACCACACATCTTTTCATTTATAGGTGCCCAGATTGTGGGTGTCAACTGTCACTTTGACCCCATGACCTGCGTGAAGACTGTCAAGATGATGAAGCAGGGTGTGGAGAAAGCCGGACTGAAGGCTCACTACATGGTGCAGCCTTTGGCCTTCCACACCCCCGACTGCAGCTGCCAAGGATTCATCGACCTGCCAGAATTCCCCTTTGGTAATAAAATACTTTAATACATTTTAAAGTCTGCTAAAAAGGCATTTTTGTGTGGAACAGACACAAAATTTGCATTTTAATGACACATCAAATATACAATTAAAAGTGTCTGATATTGAATCCTATTCAGGTCTGGAGCCCAGGATCCTGAGCCGCTGGGATATGCACAAGTATGCCAGAGAGGCCTATAACGTTGGCATCCGCTACATTGGTGGGTGCTGTGGGTTCGAGCCTTACCACATCAGGGCCATTGCTGAGGAGCTGGGCCCTGATAGAGGCTTCCTCCCAGCTGCATCAGAGAAACATGGCAACTGGGGTGCCGGCCTGGAAATGCACACCAAACCCTGGGTCAGAGCCAGGTTAGAATCTGTCATCTTCCTTCCTCATTTTTATCAGGTTACATTACAGCTTTTTTTGTTAAACAAAACAGTCAGTGAGAAATCTAGGCTAAGTGCCATTCAGGCTTAAAGAGCACTGCATGGTATGAATATTCTTTCCTCTGTCTGTACCTCGCACCTCTCAGAGCCCGCCGTGACTACTGGGAGAACCTGAAGCCAGCATCTGGCCGTCCACTGTGTGCCTCCCTTTCGACTCCAGATGGATGGGGTGTAACCAAGGGCCATGCTGACCTCATGCAGCAGAAAGAGGCGACCTCTCAGGACCAACTCAAAGTTCTATTTCAAAGGTCAAAGAAACCCTGAGTCAACGTGGCTGCTGGAGACCCAGTACACAAAATGTGAATGCAAAACGTAACATCATTTTTCACTTTGTCAACCACTGTCACACAGGGACGGACTCCTAACTTGAGATTGATACTCTTCTAGGCAGTTGTTAATAATACTAAATACTAAGCGAGGCCACAGTTCTTGTATGGTGTTTATTTCAAGTTACGAGTCTGTCCTTGTAAATATGGACCGTTTCATTCCCGTGGACCAGTTTGGTTAATAAAACAAGACCTAATAAAATGTATGAATTGGTCAGTTGCCTTTTGTTATGTACTTTCATTCATCATTCCCAGTGCCATACGCAAAGAATTATTTCACACCTCTCCATTAACAACAACCACCAAAATGTTTGTGGCAATGTTTACGTACAATGAACACAAAATTAAAGCGAAAGCTGAGAAAAACAGGGTTCTCTGTCGTGGAGCTACTGATTGAGTCATTATCCCAGAAACTAAACAAAAATGTCTTTCTGTATCAGTCCTTACAACCAGCGGCCTGTAGATCACAGAAGGAGACTGATGGAGAATGAACAGTGAACGATGTACTGCAGATTTGAAGGAATTGTGCAGTACCTATAAATGTCCAGCAGATGGCGGCCATCTTTCTTTGGCCCTTCACGTTAAGGCTGTTTGAGGATATTTAGACTATGGCATGGGTGGGGAATCGTTTTTGTGTGGTCGTTTAAAGCCCTTTTAGGCATTACATGTGATATTATGCTAGACAAATAAACTAGAATTTACTTACGGGAAAGAAGTGTAAAGGAGCTAAAAGTGATCATTATTATTATTATCATTATAGTGTGTCTTAAAGTGACCCTGTCAGCGTGGTGACGCATTCTCGCTGTCATTGGACGATCATTGACCACGTGACAAGGTTAACCTCCGCAAACCTGCCATCGAACGGCCGTTCTGTTTCATTTTTTTAATTCCAGGCTGCCTGACATTAAACCTGGGGTATGTCATGCCTTTGCTAGCATGGTAGCCTGACATTGATATTTTATGTCACTATATTGACAGAGTTGTATCCAGATAATTGCTAAATGTGGTACTGTGCAGTAGTAGTGTCCGATTTTTTCACCCAGGGCTATTTTTGTAGCCGATTTAGATGTTTTATTCCTCCATTTTCGGATGTCCTCTGTTGACAGGACGCTTCACTCGAACCGACAGACCGCAGAATGGCTTGACTACTTGAGGTAGCGGGACATTTGTTTTGTCATCGGGACAATACGTTCGTCGGCTGGTTGTCACAATCGCCAGAGAGGTAATAAACCGACTATTTTACGGCTTATTTACAGTTGTTGATCTAAAATAAGTGTATTGTCGGAGTGTATACCGTAATGCACGTCTAAATTGTGATTCGTCATCATAATAATTTGGCTGTGATGTTCCCTCCGGTTCTCCCTATCACAAACTGCATCCTTTGGACCACTCCGCTGTGACCTATCTCTGCCATGCTATAGATTCTGTATAATAATACCAACAGTAGCGCCCTCTGGTGGTGTGTGCAGCAGCTACAGGCCTCTCTTTTTAAACCCGGAAGTAAAGCTGTGAGGTCATCATGGGCAGCAAAGTCAGTTCCAAAATGGCAGCTCCCGCAGCTCGAGCGATACAGGTAAAGCTACTCATGTGAGAACGGTGTTCATGTCTTTACTGCAACCGTTTGTTGTGTTCAGATGAGCCGTATAAATGTTCCAGATATTGTTTTGTCGTCAACTATTGATAATTAATCAAGATCAGGTCCGTTTTTTTGGTGATAAATACCGTCATACCCTTGCTAATGCCCTTGTTGATCCGCATCGTAGTGTGTCACAGGGGATAAAAGTTTTTCATACGCTAAACTAACGATATGGTTAATTTATGTTAATGAGATGTTTGAAATGCTTAAGAATCTCAAACTGTTACGAAAGATTAGATGGGGACCAGAGATCTTAAAAATAGCGGTCGACGTGACTGTTTTTGACGTGGACTTTAGTTCCTGTGTGCTTCCTGTCTTCCAAAGATAGACAAATGTGACACTCTTATTTAGAAATCATATAACACACACTTTTGTATGTTGTAATTTTGAAACAATTGTCACCCTGGCCTCATTTTTGTAGTTGAGTAATTGCCGTGTGTGTTTGTGTGCGTGTGTTTTTCCCAGGCTGTACGGCCTCATACTCCTCTGATTAAGTTTCCCAACAGACACAACATACCAAAGCCTAATGGTGAGTGTGTAAGGTGGTTAGTAACAGCTGTTTTTGTTTTTAATCTGTGTATGTCAGTATGCAGGAATAGACATAACTACACTACATCAGACATCCTAAACAAAAGCTGTTTTTATGCTTCAGAATGTGACACCAATGATGGGAGTTATAAGTGAGAAAATAAGGGGAGAAATAGCATGTTGAGGCAAATAACTCATGAAATTGAACATTATAAATGATTGACTTTTGAACACATGAGCTTATCTGACAGCAGGTTTCTTGTCTCTTTGAAACGGCATCTGTTACACATTAATCAGAGATGACTTGGCATACGAGCAAAACAGTGTTTGCAATGAATGCTGAAGAGAAATTTGGTGCCTCAATATTTCGGTTCCTCTGTTCTCCTTGATGGCTCCCCAGCCTTTATTGAATGGTACATATATTGCTGTGATTTCTCTTTTCCAGTTGAAGAGATTTTAAAGACACTAGCCCTTAATCTTCCACAACACAATGCTTCAAGGTCCCCTGCAGCCGCAACGCCACCGCGACCACCACCAATGACCCCAATCTCTGGCACGCCAGACACCTTGGCCTCCGTTCACTTACTTCCTGCAAGATACCGCAGGAGACTTTTGACAGTGGACGAAATGGACTATATTCAGGTAAGGGACAGAGCTGACCAACGATATAGTCAATGTCGTTTCTCTTATACTTTCTCTGATTTGATGTAAGTCTGCATAGGAACTGCACGTCTTATACCATAGCAGGAATGGATTTACGCATGAACGTTTTTTATGTTCACAAAAAAAGATTAACCATCTAAGTACAAATGTTTTAAAGCATTTTATTGCATTGAAATTTCTTCTGTTTTCACAGCGTGGTGGACCAGAGTGACATTCAGTGATTCAATGACTACATCGAAGTTCTCTCTGTGGAGATCAGTTTGTCTTTACTTAACTCTGTTCCTCAGCACAAAGGAACGCACTGCCACAGCACCTGAAACATTTACAATAAAATATGACAAGTCATGTTGAAAATGTATATATTTTTATTTTAAATAATTTTATAGACACAATCTGTCTTTTAATGTGACATTGAGGGCCATATTCATTGCATTCTGTCTTGGATTTGACACAGCAAAGCCACATTATCTCGTTTATCCTTATTTATTAGCAGTGCAGCTATCTTACAGGTTTGTTTTCAAGCCTTGTTTGTTGGTGGGCAAACATCACAGCATTATTTTCAATATTGAGCTTTTTATGTTGTCAAATACCCAGATGAAGGCACAAAGCTGGGTATATAAGAAATCTGCTGGAATGTACCTTTTGCTTTTTGTGTCTTTCACTGCAATAAACTGATCTTGGACAGATCTGTAGGGATGTTGGTGAACAAGCTCCAACATATACTAAATGAAATGGTGTTCATGTGAACAACTGAATTCAACACATTAAAGGAATACTGTATTTTACTATGTTGTTTTTTTATGTTTGCAATCAAATGTCCTGTAGACCAATCCAAACAATCAGGGCAGACTCGTTATGCTTGGGCACAGCCAACAGATTAATAAGACCATATTTAGAATGAATTAATGTTTTTATTATTCTTGCACACATGCACTATATGGTAGACACAACATAGAAAATTTTACAACAGTGCAGTATATTTGGCCACCACGGATGTGATCTCATTTTACCAACTACGGGAGCCACAAGTGTGCATTACTGGGATGAAAATTGGCACGAGAAATACAGTGTTACAGACATGACTGAAAGGCTTGGATGAGTGAAGATTCACTCGCCAGTCCGAACGGCAGATTGTCATCTTAGTCTCTACCAGAGCTGAGAAGAGCTCACAGCTCAGAGCTCACAGTTGTAGTTGTTAATTCTTCTCTAGTGATGAATACTCAAGGATGTCACAGACTCAGGCAAATACATGAGAAAACATTATCTCTTTCCTTTTGGCAAGCAACTGATCAACTAGATCTTAAAACAAGACTTTCTTCACAGAACAATTCACTGCTTTACAAAAATACCTCTGGATGTTCAAAACCCAATACAACAAACTAAACATAAGACAATGTATGAACTTGTAATGAAGAAGAAAGTGCAGTATATTGATATAAACACCAACAGCAACAAGGGAATGTCAAAACCACAAATGGGCACCACACTGGAAGAAACACTGAGGTATGCAGTGAGATGTAAGGGTATTTAAGGTACAACATTCGGTCTTAGGTGTTCTGTTCATTAGGTAAACAGCGCCTTGTTAGGGGGGAATGAATACAGTTTCCCCGTTAGTACTGAACTGTTGGTGAGACTGTTTCTTGCAAACACAGGAATAACCATTGCACTTGAGACGTAATTGAACAGATTAAAAGATTTGTCAGATGCTCTGTTCATCCAGTTCTTCAAAAGCAGGTAAGAAATCTGCGATGGTGTCCACCACGTAGTCAGGTACCAATCTGTGATTGGTGGAGACCTCACTATCCCTATACTCCTGGGCCTCCTCCATCTGAGACACCCCGGTGAGCGTGAGCATGGTGTCTAGGCCGCAGTTCGACCCAAACAGCATGTCTGTCTCCAAGCGATCCCCCACCATCAGGCACTGGGCCGGGTCCACCCCTCTGAACTGACTGGAGATGCACTCAAACATGAAGCGGCTGGGTTTCCCAATCACAGTGGCCTTGCGACCTGAGGCAACCTCCAGTGCTGCAGTCAAGGAACCAGAGCCTAAGAGAGACACAGCAGGGAAAGATTCAGGGGAATTGTAAAGTACATCACATACCTTACAAATGCTTTAGCAGGAAAGTAATTATTGTTTAATGAGTGCCATGTATTGATCAACCGTAACCCAAACATCGTGCAGCAGGAAGCAATAACTGCTTTCTGTTCACACTGTGCTATCGTTTAAGATGTGTCGCAGCACCACCATACCTGGCAGTATCCTTCCGCCTGACAGGGGGTGCCAGGGGTCGGTGTCAGTGGCCAGGAACAAACAATCCGGGTCCTTTAGGTAGCACGAAGCTTTGGCCAGTTTGAGAAAAGTCAGTTGATCGTCATGACCCACCAGCACCGCTTTGACGTCCGGAGCGAGGGCGCAGTCGTAAATGGTTGCGTCCGGAGCGTCCGTTTCCTCCACACATGAAATGTCCGCCTCCCGCAGCTCTTTGCGCAGTCCGTCGCAGCCGATGACGAACACCTGGCCGCAGACCTTGACCACGTCCCTCAGGTAGAGAGCCGAGCAGTAAGACGAGCTGAAGATCTGCTCCAGCATGACGTCGGTGAAGCCCAACCGGGAGAACTTGTGCACATAATTTTCCCGAGGCCTGGTGCAGTTGTTGGTGACGAACACAACGTTTTTACCTTGCCGTATCAGCGTATTGACCACCGTCGCAGCGCCGTTTATCGCCTTTTCTCCGTGCCATATGACTCCGTCGCAGTCGAAAAGAAAGAAGTCCTTCGCTTCGAGCAGATTTCTGATCTGCGGACCGCGGATTTTCTGGCAGCCTTTGAAGCCAAACGCGGCCGCCATCCCGGCGTTTCCCTCGGTTTCCTCCGTTTTTACCTATTAGTGGTTCCCCATGTCGACTGCTGGCGTTTAACAACGTAAGGAGAGTGAAACAGTAATAGTGAAAACAAGACCAATGTCAGAAATTCACATTGCAGAGTCCTTGGAACGGTTACACCATGGCTGCAGTAAGCTACATAAACATTGAGATCAAGACCACGCCCCCCACTGTCACCACGGACCAATCAGACTACAGCACTAGTCAGGCCTGATGCGTGTCGTAGGTCTTGTTCGTCAAGAATTATGACAATCTTATATTGCACAGTGCGCCCCCACGTGGCGCCTATAAGAATGTATTAAATATGACATCTGAAACTCCACCTGCATTTTCAGTATATGATTGCAGGCGTATATAGAGTACACTTAAAACTGTCACACTCCGACATAACCACCAATGCGTCATAGTTTTTAAAACGTGAAATGCCCAAACTTTTATGTCCACAACATCTCTAAAAATTATGTGATTTATTAATTATATGTTTATGTGATTTACTGAATTATTTATGTGTTTTTTTAAAGAATAATCTTTGTCATATTTCCCTTTCAATTCAATGGAATTTTAATTTTCCTAGTTAAATGTAAGACCAGACTTTTAACTATCACGCCTCCATAAGACAAACAATTGACAATCTTATCATTTGTTCACTGTATTAAAAGTACAGCATGTCAACTGTGTGAAACAGGCACTACTTCTGATCAAGCACAGATTTATCGATCACCTTTTTTAAATGAGTCTCACACTCATTGCAAATACAGCATAATAATTATTGCACTTTTTTGTCACTCTCTATGCTGCCCTTCTTCCTGCATACAGCCCAGCAGAGAACTACAGGGCTAAGAAGCCCCACAGACAGAAGGAGCAACAAGTCCAAAAGCCATCTCTGGTACCAAGGCTGGGTTAGAGAGAACGGCCGGAGGTGAGCTCCACCTCCGCTGTGCAGGATGTGCTCCACCCACTGGATGAGACGAAGGGCTGGAGGAAGAGGATGCGACTGATGGATCCTGCTTAATGACATGGCTGAAGATTTGAACCTAAGGTAATGGAAAGAACAGAGAAATATTAAGAGCAGGGGATGAAGAGAGAAGGAGGAAAGAGTACAAAATGTCACCTATCCATAATCATTTATCAGGTGATCAAACCACAGCTGTTTCTACCTGTTGTCTTGTATGAGGGTTTGAATAGTGGAGGTGAGCAGTTCCCTGGTGATGTGTGTAGGATTCACGGTGAGGCCCAGACCCTTGGCTTTGGCCCTCACCACATTATCAAACTGGTCTCCAAACAGTGGGATTCCAAGTATGGGAACAGCGTGGTAAACTGCCTGCAGCAGACTGTTTTGTCCACCATGGGTGATAAAGAGTCGGACTTTACTGTGGCCTGAGAAAAACGAACAGACAGATGAAACATAATTAGTAGATAAATCAAAATCAAAAGCAGCACTGGTGCCACAGAGAGACAACTGAAACAAACAATTTGTTTTTTGGCAAGAATTTATAAGAATTAGTAGAAGTTCCTTTTAAACAAGTGGCAAACCACAGCCATGGAAAACCACATTGTTTAAATTCCCATTGTGATTCTGTATCAAATGAATTAATAGCACATTTCTACCTAACATGCATGATAAAAATGAATGAAATTAAATTATTTCAGCTTTGTCAGAATTAAAGAAAACTGGTAAACTTCAACGCAACAAGTAGGTGGTCCACAATCCTTTGCATTCCAAATGTGACTACGTAATTTGTTTTTTGAATCAGAAAATACAGGATTAGGATGAGAGAAACTGGCTGTCCAAATAGTAAAAAGGGAGCTCTGATCCAGTGTTGTTGTCCAGTGGTGTGTGTTCTTACCTAGTAGGTCATTCTGAGGCAGCCAGTCCACCAGCCTGAGGTTAGGGGGCGTGTCCAGGTGTGATGGCCATCGCTTGCGGTCATACCTAGGTTTGGAACAAGTTAAAGGAACTTCCCATTACAACCTGAGATGAAGTTCAGAGTACCAAATTACCTTCTTTATTTGTGGAAGAGATTCAATTGCAATATGTGATTTATGCAGCTAAGAAAGAAAGCTCAGATTTTGGATATATGTACCTCCAGATCACCCCCTGAGGGATCATAGAGAACCCAGCCACAAGCTCCTTCAACAGATGGTCCACTGACACCGAGGACACCATTGACCCCAGCGTCACGACAATGAAACCTGCCTCTCCGTGACCTGAGATCCACCTCTCCAGATCCTGTTCCAGAGGGTGAGCATTTATGAGAGAAGCTAATTTTTACATATCAGCACCGTCTTTGTCAAAATGTTGCCACCGGAACAGAACAGAACAGGACAGACCTGATCCAGGGGTTTAGCCGGTTTGTTTAGCAGTCCTCCTACCAGTACTGTGTAGGGCATAAGAGGCTGGGGGAACTCCAGGGAAAAATCAGTGTTGAGGGCCCACAGTTCAGCTCCTTGGTGTAACTCCTTCAAATGACCAGTAGGGGACCGTGACTGTAAGTGGTGGTCAGCTACCTCCCTAAACCTCGACCAAACCAGCTCCTCGCCTTTGGGAGAACCAAAATAATAACGCAGAGATGGGAATAGTAAAGGCAAACATTGTATGTAGAATATTTTTAGCAAGTCATTTCAATCCACTTACTACAGTGTGTGATTAACTTCACTATAATACAACATTCATACCTATGGGAGCCAGGAGAGAATATACGAGGTTCTTTGTGCGATCCCAGAGGTCCATGTGGTCAGACAGCCCAGAGCTGAAGGCTGGAACGTAGGAGACTGGACTTGGGAGGGCGATGGACAAAGGACCGTTCAGACTGCCTGGATAGAACGCTACATAAGGGACACCTGTGGTCAACAAACAGGAAATGGTTAATTTTTAAACTGATGCTAAAAAAAAACAACAAACAACAAAATAATCAAAAATGAACATTTGGTTGAAATTGGAGGTCTAACTAATCGTAAAAATGGGGTACATTTCAAAAGCATTGCTAAATATCATTCAATGACCGGGACAATGTGAGGATAAACATAATTATAGTTATGTTATGGAGTGCAGATCTACCGAGTTTGCGTGCCAAGATAAAGGAGCAGGGGTTGAAAGCATCAAGAATGGCAATGTCATAGTGTTCTTTTTGGAGGGAAGCCATGGCGTCTTCATCCCCTAGCAACTTGTCACACTGATAAGACAGATGTCCCATGAAGTTTAGAAAGCCGTTGAAGTCGTCCCTGAATGTAAAAGAGATGGAGAATGAAAGGGAAAGTGAGTGAGGCGGGGGCAGACGTCGTTCCTTTGGCAGAAATAAACATTACTGTCTGAAAGAGACCACTCTATTATAAAATACAACCTAGAATCATTAATTAAAATTCACAAATCCAAGCGTTTCTAAATGCTGATATCCCCTCTCTAACATAAAGCTTTGTGAATGTACCTTCCCAGTAAAAATCGTGTTTGTTGCTCCAGGATCCAGCCATTGTATTCTTTAATGTATTGTTCTCCTACAGACCAGGTGGTCATCTGGTAGCTGTCTGCACGTCCCGTATAGGAAAAACCTGGGCGGAATTCAGAAGGGGCATTTGTTTGCTTGCATGAATACTACTGGGACAGAAATAAAAAAAAACAAAAAAAACAACATAAGACAGAAGAGAGAGAGTAGAACAAAGAGTTTTTCCTGCATGTGTACCTGTAATAACAGGGTTTCCCAACTGTAAGAACATGCGGACATCGTGGCCGTGCTGGTGGAAGTTATGAGAAATCTCATCGAATAACAAGTAGTGGCTTCCTCCTACAGAGAAGAGAACAGAACAAAGCTGAAACTGAAACTCACTGTGCTGTCTGAATGACCCGGTTTGAAATAGTTCAAGCGAAATGGTGGAAGTCACCTTTACCCTTTGTTTTTCCTTCATTCATTTGACATAGACATGCAAATGACACATTCTCATATTTCTGATTAAACGTTATATAGGGCAGAGATGCATAACAAAGTTCATTTTTTTATCAGCAGCTGTGTTCCTTTACTCACCAATGAGACACACAGTCAGGATCTTGGCAGACTGAAATCCTGGGAGAGCAAGGACAGAAAATGCCCAAAATGGAATCCCCATGTTTTTAGAGTCCCACACACTGACCTGAAGCCAAAGTCCTCCTATAATCGTAGCAGCGATGTGGACTTTGATTCTTTATAAAAAAAATGTATGCGTGTCAGATCCAGTGAACAACAGGCAGACAGTAGAGTAACGTGACAAAGGATAAATCACGGAGAGAAGCAAGAAAACAATAAGTCACGAAAAATCCATAGGACTGACATCATGATGGGAAAAAAAAAAATCAGCTGTGATGATGGTTTAGTTCCCAAAAATCCAGTGGCAGAGTAAGCATAATAAAATAAAAGTGATAGCTGGAAATAAAGTCAAGTATAAATGCACTAAAAACAAGCAACACTTGAACAAAATCAGAGCTTGGCATAGTAACTAACAAACATTAAAACACACAAGCATGTCCACATTTCCCCTGATGGTCGGACACACACACTCTGCCCTCACAGCCAGCTCCCTCTCCCCCGTCTAACTGAGGCTCCTTATAAAGACAGCCAGTCAACCGGACTGAACTATGCCGGACATAAATCAATTAACGAAAACAAAAATCCTAACTCAACTTTTTTTTTTATCTACAACAATTAGACCCTTCCATATAATAATAACATATTAGATACATTTACTCTACACCTTCTCAGTTACGAAGTGGTCAACCACACCGAAGTCACAGGGCCCCCCCCCCACAGCCACAGCCACAGCCTCAGTCAGACTTTCCCTTGAATGATGTAATCCCAAACACTTCAAGTCCCATCATCCCCCATCTGTCAGGTCCTTGGGCTCGTGGTGTTTGCTGCACTGCCTGATTAGAATGAACCAATAATCACACCATCAACAACTAACAGTAAACAATGAAACTGTGTTTGTATGGTGATAGTGCTTCATCATAAAACTCTTACACGGATGTACGTTTGTTTGCTATGTTCACACACTGCCTACCAACTGTGTGTATGTGTGTGTGTGTGTTATGGCAAACTATATTTAGGTTCTTAATTTAGATGAAAACTTAATAAATGAGGCTTTATTTGGCAAAAGAAAGGTCTGTTCTACCAATTCAACATCATTTTCAATCAGACCAGACATACTGAAGTCTTGATTGGTGATCAGGCAATAAATAGAATAGCTTGAATAACACAGCAGTGCTGCACAGACCGTGGTGGGGTTGTGGACGCCCGGAAAGGCAGTTGCTGGGAAGTCAGGCTTGACATGTAGGTTATTCTGGACAATGAAGTCATTGTTGTAGAAACCAATGTTTGTGTGTTTCAGTGGGGTCATTAGAAAAGCAAGTCAGTCAGAAAAACTACTGGAGTGTATCGAGGGGTGGATCCTCCCATTACTGCTGTTATTGTTGGCATCACATTCATTATGTTGTCACTCATTCCACCCTAATCAGTTATAGGGACTGAAACAACTTTTGTCAAACAATAAATGACCAAGAGTTTATTCTTTTAGTACTCCAAAGTAAATGATTAAGTTTGATAAATGTTTCAAATCGTGATAATGCTTCAACACTTGTACTGTCTTCAGTGAGAAAATGCAATGCAGAGTATTTTACTGTTGGTGGACAGAGACAAAGAAAGACGGAGCAAGCAAGTGGACGAACAACTGATCAACTTTATTGCCATTTAGTCTTTTCAGTTTGTGTTCGTAGTGTTTACAGTTAGCACAGTTTGTTTTCTTCACTAAGTAAAGCATTGTTATTTAAAGCAATTCATCACATTTTCAGAAACTGAACCATTTCCTGCTGCATAACATTGCTCCAGTCACATTGTCATGCACAACATTAGCAAGGATTAATGTCTGAAAACCATACCGTAAACAGGGATTTCAAGGTAGTAAGATCCACTGCTTTGTAGCAATAGTTTATACAACATGCATCATTTTTGCAAACACATTTAAGACAAGAGAGGAAAGGCAACGTTGTAAAGCAGCAAGTGCACCCTGTCGCATAAATCACAGAAACCCACGGTTCTACACAACAAAGCGAAACTTGGATGGACAGTGTGAAAATGTAATGAACTAGGCTACAATTTGTAGGTTAGCGGTTGCCACGTATGAGTCTGAATGATGAATACTCCCAAATTACTGTACATAGTGTTTAGCAAAGCTACACTGCTATACGATGTCAATGCCAAGCAGGGATGAGACTGTGGGACAACACATCAGAAAGCAGAAACACATCTCTAATTCCTAGCACATCATTTTGGAAATACACTAAAAGGTTTTCACCTGTGTAGTACAGTCAGTCGACCCCACAAACATACAGTAAACGTATAATATTACTACTGCATATTCCATAGGACTAAATCTATAAACAGTAACGTTTGTCTTCACGCTCAGGAAACCTGGTTAGTCACCATTCATTATGCCAGTTGTTGCAGAGGGAATATCATTGCCAATGTAATATAAACATAAATCTTAATGTAAGAATGACACATTAAATGACAATTACTGTATATACAGTTAGTTTTATATATATATATATATATTTTAAAAAAACATTGAGAAAATTAAAAGGTACTGTTTTGTTGATCCAAATCAACATAAAAGCGTGTAACACATAGCATTCATAGGGTTAATCTCCAAAGCCCTGCTGGTTTAAGAGAGCAGGCTTCAAAGGAGAACAATCATGCAACCTTGTTTGTGTACTCAAAATCCAGCCTTAATCACCATCGTCTTCAGATCAATAATACCAGTTTCAACAGGGAAAAGAGGGGATATACCTCTCACAGTAGTCAAAGTGGACCGTCTCCTATCTGGTCATCACTTGAGCCATCCATCATTAGTCCAAGTCAACATTCATGTCACAGTAGTTTTGCTTAAAGCTTGCTGGCTGGAGGCTCTGAGACAAAAAAGGCCGTAGACCTCTGAGACAAGCCAGGGCCTGTTATCAAAAAATGAAATAAAATACCATAAAAATAAAATTTACCATAGGATCACAATGTCAAAGGTTATTCTTAGCATGATGATGCTTGGGAAGAAAATCCGAGGGTCCATCCTTGCAATCCACACTGGAAACCCGAGTGGAGAGCAATTGGACCATTGCTTCCCAGGCAATTAGTATTAGTAACTGTGATTAAAGCAGTTTTGTAAATTCTCTATTAGTAGTACCAATATGTGACTCAGGTTGTTCCATTCCCCTTCAAAAATTAAACATTGAGGTCTCAGAAACTACGTGTTCTAAAATATCTAAATATGTGAAATTTAGTATAGGCTTTGTTTACCATAAAGAAAACAAGGATGTAAGCACGGCAAATCTACATCATATGCACGATCTATAACTCTCTTTGTTCAAAGATAGCAAAAGCAAACAATTCTTCAAGACCAAAAAAAAATACTAAGTCAGAAAAGCATCGCTACAAAAAATGGAAGCAAACTTTTTGGAAATTTCAGCACTTGACTACAAAAGTGACTAAATTCTGACATTTGTACATCATGATTAGTGCCAGTGGATTATGTAGTGTGTTTCCCATGCAATACAATTCTGATCAGTTTTGATCTGCGTTACTCTAAGCTATTTACTTTTTCTTACATTTTACGAAGCAGAAACACTGCAGCATGGGAAAAGTGACACGGTGCATGACTGGAAGCATTACATTTATCAAGGCCATTCAAACAGTACTATTTTTCATTAAGTTACTCCTAAAAAAATATTCATCACCAGCCATTGCAAAAGTTCCTGGTATGTCACTGAAGGATAATGCAACACATAAAATAATGTTGTCTAAAAAAATTACAACACTGGCCATATTATGGAACCTGCATTTCCTACATAAAAATAAACTTCTTGTACTAATACACAATGTGCACAAGTCAACAAAAACACAAGTCATAATAGTTTGTTTGTTACAGTTACATTAGCTCATATGCATGTTCTAGCTTATACAAAGGTACCCCATCTTCCTAGGGTCCGACACCCAGATAATTCCAGACAATAAAGGAAAGCACCACTTCCACGTCTGTGTGAAATGACAATTATCGTTCAAAGTCATTTCAAGTCATTTGTGCAAAATAGATCAAGTCCATAGGGATGGCAGACACATGAACATCCATCAAAGTTGCTGTCATCTTTATGCATTTGGTCTATTTTCTTACTTTTGCATCACTTTTTCACAACCAGGTGCTTTTTTTTCTCCGTTTAGTAGCTCATCAGCTGTGTTCTTGATTTAGTTCCATTTTTGTGCCAACATTTTCACTGAATCTGGCTGTCAGGTTTCTGTAGTGTCCATTGGCGTTCACATCAGACAAAATAAAAGAATTTATGATGCAAAAATATACAGTGTCACAGAAAAGGCAGTGAGGAGATAAAACAAACACATGGGGGTCTGTTCAATATTCTATACCACGGGGGGACACAGGGTGATTTGTTGATGCAACAGAAATGTTTTGTACATACTCGCAATGTTATTTTTGCTTGAGATATTTGCACGAAATTCATCCTCATTAAACTGACACGTTATTTCAGGTTTATTTCTGTATGTTAGAAATAAACGCATTAAATAACATTGTCAAAGGGAAATGAAAAGAATGTACTGCTACATCAGAACGATCACCGTGTCTCTTCCACTGAGCATAAAATAGTGGGCAAGACTCATCTGATGGATGAGAGCAATTACAGCAATGAATGTGAAAGTTTTATGTACTTTTCATGTAAGTGTTATGTCCTTTAACAACCCCTCTGGTCTTGCCGCTAACAAATAAAAGATATCATGGTTTTGTGGATGACATCAGGTTGGTGAACCAGTTTGCTGCTGTTGACGACATTTGACGTTTCCTGTCTGTGTGTTCCTCGCTATCAGGAAGAAGGAATTGAGTGGAAGCAACAGATGTGGGTGAGCCTAAAGAGGGCACCAGACCTTCGTTTTCCCCGGCCTCCACGGGGGAGTCCAAATGCCAGGAGCTCTGAGGCTGGTAACCCCCAGTGAGAGCAGGCTGGAAGTCTGGAACAGACTCAGAGGGTGCAATGCCCAAGTCATTGTTTGTGGGTCCTGATTGCATCTGGGGTCGATAACCTCCACCTCCATTTACATTGCTTCCAGCCAGATTAAGTTGAGGCTGGTGGTGCTCTGAAGGCTCAAGCTGGAAGACCAAGGAGGATCCTGAGGTCTGGATGCCAGTGTAGGTCACATCTGTGCGTGCTGAATCTAGAGAAGAAGTAGAAGAATCTGAGGAGTCGGGGAAACGAGGCCTTATGGGTCGCTCATCTACCACTTGGTTGTAGTAGCGAATTGACGTTGGCTCATCTGTGTCAACTGATTCATCTCCTATCCCTTGGCCATCTTCATCTTCATCTTCTTCAGGAATGACGACCAGTGCCTCTTTGCTGGAATCCCACTCAGGCTTTTCAACAATGTGGACCACACTGTGGGGAGATGGCTTCACATCCAAAGGACCCTGTTAAACACACCAAGTTATGTGAAATGTACGCCAGAAAGTCAAAGGACAAAAGAAAATTAAGGAAGAAAATCAAACAGCAATTTCTCTCAAATCATCTTAGATACATTTGCACATATTAAGGACCGCTCAAATTGGACTAGCCTGATACCGTACCTGTGTCCTGGACCAATTACCAGGCAGCTTGGGCTCTGGAATGTCGGGATAGAATGCACTCTTCACCCTGGAGTGAAAAGACATTATTGCACAGTTACCATCAAGAATCAAAATAAAATCCATCTCATAATAGAGGCTACTGCTTAGATAAGATTAGATTAGTTTTAGAAAGTGAGTTGGATATCTTTTATAGTAACTAAGAAAGTAAGAGAGAGACGGATTTACCATTTCCTTTTCTTGTAGCAAATGAAGGTGACAAGAACCAAGAATAATGTCATGGTTCCCAGAGAAGCCAAGATTTCCAGGATTAACCAATCAGCTGTAAAAACAAGCAAGAATTACGACGTTACAGATATAATAAAGTGTAAAATAAAGACGTGCTCCTCACTCGGACTGTAATAGCTTTAAATATATGCCCATACCATATAATTGCACGGTTATAGAGGCCGTGGCGCCCAAGTCCTCGCCAGCTGCGGTGTACGCTTTGACAGTAAACTTATAGGAGCCCTCAGTGAGACCCTTTACTATGTAGCTCCTGGTTCCTTTGTCCGCCAGGTTGGCTGGGCAACGAAAGACGAGTGAAAAGAGAAAATGGGAAGAGGCGCAGGAGGGAAGGAAAGGACCCAGGACAGGGAAGGAAGGAATGAGAAGACAAGTCATAAGCAATGAATTTCAGGACTCAAAAAAGCCTTATCTGTTTTTGTCATATACAGTATATGATAGGAGTGATTATGGGTTTGCTTGAGTAGCATTCTCTTATATCATTACTTTCAAGATCAAACGTGGCCTTTCCCATTATAACATTTACCTAGAAGTTTGAGTTGGGAGCCACTACTGATGTAAATTTTGTAGCCCAGGAGAAAGCCTCTTCTTTTGGTCACTGGGATCTCTCCCCAGCTTAGCATAACATCAGAGCCCTGTTGAGTTGTTGACAGGTTGGAGACATAACTGGAAGGAACTGTGAGAGGAAGGGAGGGAACAAAAAGGGGTCAGTAAATCCACACAGTGATACTTGATTTCTTAAATCATTGCTCCTTCGTGAACTGATTTATTATCCACTTACCCAGCTCCTGAATGTAGCCCTGCCACTGCTGCAAAAGCTTTGGAGCCTCTGAGGAGCAGCTGTACAGTGAAAACATATACCTCACGCCCGGCTGGAAGTTTCCTGTTTGGTGAATACAGAGACTATTATGTATTAAATGAAAGACATATTTGCAGAAATCAGCGATTTGAGTTTATGCTTGAATAACTACTAAGTATGAGTAATACAGGCTGGAACCAATACGTAATTAAAGGACAAGACAAGACTGGTGTACCTGATTCAATAGAGACGTTGGTGTACCCTGCCTTCACCTTAGTCCACTCCACCGGGCAGTCCTCCAGGCAGGACGACTCATGCCACTCTACCACATAGCCACAGCTTGCATTAGCATTGTTTTGCCAGGACAGAAAGAAACCTCCCTCCATATAAACTGCCCTGGGAACAGCAAGGGGCTCCTCATCGGAAACTGATGAGAAAAAAACAAACAAAAGTGACCAAATAGAAATACTAATCCAAAGTTTAACTTGTTCTTTGGAGAGGAGACAAAATGTAATCTCTTTCCCCGTCTTACTGACTTCATCATAGATTATCACAGTGAACTGAACATATCTGCTTTCTTAAACTCTCCTTTTATTTTGAAATGTTTCAACGTCCCCCCGCTGTTTCCACATACCTGTCGTACGTAGAGGTAGAACTACACTTGCAGGTTGTGACACACCGGCAGCATTCTTTGCTATGACGGTGGCTATGACTTTGTTGTCGTCGCTGTACGTGCCAGCGACGTACGTGAGGTTGACTGGCACAGAGAAAGTACGCCGAGAAATGGTCTCCGTGTGCTGTATGTTCTCGGCTGGGCTCCACAGAGTCACTTCATAGCCTGTAATTTCACCGTGGCTTTCTCTTCGTGTCAGAGGCTGGAAGAAAACAAGTGAAATGGGGGGAAGGAGGCACACAGGATTTTTAAATCAAACTTTGCTTACTATATGCAATAAAACACACACACAATATACAGTATATATGTATATATACAGTATAAATTTACCTTCCAAATGACTTTCCCAGTATTGTCTCTGTTCAGCCACATCCACACATCAGGAGCCTCTGGAACTGAAAGAGAGAATAAAATACGAGTCAGCACTGTAATTTAAATAACATTGCTACTATTGAAATAATGAGATTATGATGATGGCAAAATAGAATGATTGATTAAAATAAATACAAAGAAAATTACTGGTCAGTTATTTCATTAAGTTAATGTTTCCAATCCTCACAAATATTCTAAGTAGGATGAATGGGATGTGTATCAACAATCGATGAGGGTAACTTTGGATCAGTTACCATCATAAAAGGTGGAAGCAATAATTTATGGAATTTATTGGTTTTACTGAAACGTCTACAAAATACTAGATATAATATTAGCGAAACCATTGTGAAATTAGTGACAATGAATCATTTCAAACAGTCATGCTGCAGCAGTATTGTCGTTACTTGCTACCTGCTGCAAATCATCCTGATAAAATTGTTCCTGCAAATCCAAGATTACGATTAAACTGGTATTATTGTTATTATTATTGAATCATGCCAGAAAATAGTGTTTTATTGTAGATATATATCTATATATATATATATGTATATGTATATACAGTATATACGTATACTGTGGATTAACGCTGATTTACCATCAATAGTGGTTCTGAATGAAAATGTGTCGCTCCAGTCTCCCCACTTCCAGAAGTTCTTTTGGGCTCCGCATCGAACCTTAATACTGTAATCCTCATCAGGCTGGAGGTCCGATAGTACCACTGATCGCAGACCTATATCAGTGAAAGTACGCTGTGGAGAAACAGATTACATTTCATTACTGGCTGCTACAGTGGTGATCGGGCGAATGAAGAGAAGGCAGCATTCATGAGATATGATTTGGCTGGTATCATAAGTATGCTGCAATGGAAATACGGCACCAGCCCTTTATTTTCAAAATAGAAATTTTAAAATCAGACAGTCTTCAGTGGCACATTTATGTCCAAACACATATTCACACACAGAAGAAGAGAAAGTTTTAATTTCAACTACTTAACTTAATTAAGTAACATCTACAGCAAATGATTCTTAGATAATAATAATAATCTCACCGTTGTAGTATGCCAGTAGGAAGTGAGTTCTACCTGGCAGATGAGAGCCAGGTTGTCATAGCTTTTGTACCTCCACTGCCACTGCACAGTGCAGTTCCAGGCTTGGTTGACAGAGGTAAGATTAGCTGGAGCTACTGGACGTACTGGGGAGAGACAGAGAGACAACAGTCAACAAAATAAAAATCTTATTATTATAATGTTCATTTTATTGTACTTGACTTGACTTGACTTAGAAGATATTCTTGCTGGTGGGAGACCTACCTCTGTGACTGAGTTCAGCAGTGTCAGTCAGGCTGTACTGGCCCAATGGATTCACAGCTACTAGTGTCCAGTTACCATCCCACTGGGGCAGACTACATGTCCACTCCAACCTCTGGTTGGCCTCGGTGCACTCCCTGCAATGAAAAAAACAATCAAACAGGAGGTTCACTACAACTGAAAATCAGGAAAACTTAAATCAGTCCCGTCATAAGAACAGGACAAACACTAAATGCTGCAAACGGACGTATGCCGAGAGACACAATCACAATAACTTCTGTTCTGGCCAGTTTCCTGTAAAGGCTCTGGCAGACAGCCAATCCCTTCCACCTTAAATGGCCGCTCAGAGGCAACAAGTGGTCACTTAGACTAAAGGCCTTGTGATCCTTTCTCCGTGCTGATATCTTTGAGGACAATTTTCTTTTAGAGACAGAGTGAACAATCATAAATAATTTAAAAAGCCTCTGAGAGCTACACAACGGCTGCTGGAGCACTGCGATAAGCTCGGCCAAAACTTACACTTTCTTTTGAATCAGTATGCGTCTTTTCGCTCAATGAACATTAGCAAAGTGAATTTCCGCTGAATACTACCTCCTCTCTCTCAAACTCAAGAAGAAGCAGCCTTTGCCTGACATGTTATAATGTCCCATAAAGGTGTGTTTACGATTGTAAGCGTGGTACCTATTATTCACTGAGTAGTATGTCTTCCGTTTTGTGCCGCGCAAGTGTGTGTCCCGTCCTTCTTTCCACTGACACACAGCTGATATCAAATCCTGTGTCTCACACAGTAAATCACTGGGCAGTGGTGGATCTATGGGTGGATACAACAAGCAGAAACATGATTACTTGCTTCATCGGAAAGGATTATGTGGACTTAAAATATAGATCTATTGATGCCTCTCTCCTTCATTCCAACCACATCCATCCATCCTACATATCATAACCATTCATTCATTTATCCGTGCAACTCTTTCTTACATCCAACAAAGACGACAGCTCCGGTCAGTACTGTCTTTTGGTCACTGCTACAGAAGATATTTGTTCCTGTGGGTTCTGAAGGTCTTTGGTTAATCCTTGTGGTTGAGTAACCACGCCTACTCAGTCGTGTCGTACTCATGCGTCCCTCTTTAGACGCAATGCTACCAAATAACCTCCTTTCTCCCACAATGCAGCAGAAGGTGGTGTTGTCTCCCACATGTACAACTTTATCCTGGGGATACATCAGTGATCCCTTGTTACTTGGGAGATCCATACCTGAAAAAGTAGATGGGTAAGGGAAGAGAAAAGTGTGTAAACAAAAAAAAAATCACACAACAGACAAGTGTACTTGAGGACAAAATAAGGACAGAAAGACATGTTAACCTCTAATATCTATATTGGACATGTTGCACTTAAAATGAGGAGAGGTTATGCAAAATGTTGGCAGTTTGCTATCGTAGGGCAGCAGAAAGCGTTTATGCCATAAACCAAATAAAAAAATCCCGAATTTAGACGTTGTGTCTTGTGTTCACTTGTCTGCCTCTTCTCTGGGGAACACCCCCCAACTCTGGGAATGATCACCATATACGGAAATGTTCTTCACGCAGCACGTGGGGTAGTCTCCCTTCTATGATAGATGCCAAAAGACATAAAAATACACACATTGGTAGCAATGTGCATAATTGCGCAGCGCAGATGGAAAGCACATACCTGTCCTTCTGCCTTCAGATGAATATTGGGATTTCATCAATTAAAATATATCCTACAAGCAGTGTAGAGATAGACAGATGGTAGCTGGCACAATTCCCCTTTGTCTCTATATAATGGACAGCTGGACACAGTTCAAGGCTGGCAAAATGGACTTTTGCACCAGACATCCAGACATTGCACCATAGATCGTTTAAAGGTAGGGGAGGTAATGTTGGAGCAAGCAGGAAGTAAGCAGGATTTTGAAAGTATAGTGAAAGTGGCCAACAATACAGCCACACATTAACAAAAAAGAGAACCCATCCCCCCACCATTTGGAAAAACATTGATTAAAGCTGCATTTTGTTTGTTGTGGTACCTACAATGGTAACTTGCTATTTGCTATATAATTTACCAAAAACTAAAATTCTAACTCCACTTAAGAAAATGCAGATATAAGGATGGTGATAGATAAAGAATGTGGTCATACATATACAGTATGATCACTGTATTCTTGAACAATATGTCTGTGATCTTCCTATCCATAGTGTACTTATTCTTTAGAAAAGTTTAGTCTGTACTGCGCACCATGACTTCTGCCTGTTGAAATTAAATTCGATTAGTCCTCTAACCTTGAAGTATTTGCGTCACACTCCATTTACTCGTGGACTGCCCATTCCTGGAGCGGATTTTCACTGAAAGTGAGGTACATTCCAAAGGTTCAACTGAAGTCCAGTTCCAGTGGTGCCGACCACTCAGCTGATCAGGGGTCACAGACATCGTCTCCTATTATAAACATGCACAACGCACAGAGCAAATATTGATCATTGATCAAGAAGTAGACAGTAACAAGCACGAAAAAATATCACAATAACCTGTGACATAAACAAAATAGAAAAATAAATCTACCATGATTTTCAAAGCTCTTTTAAAATGTTAATACAATACTTTAAAATGAGATTCATCATAAAATGTGACTTTCCAAAAAGAACAATAGGAAAACCCCTTACATAGAAGACAGTTTCATTAAGTTCAGTTCTTAGTATCATGAGGTCAAAGGTTGTGGCTGCTCCTCCCAACCAGGACAAAGACAGTTCCTGTGTATCCATGTTGGCTGACAGACTCAACTGCTGGGGTACCGTAAGTACTGGAAAAAAGGAGACTTGAGTTTAATTTTTCATTGTCATAGCATATAATACATTACATGTTGCCATCTGACTTGTGGTAATATATAAAGTGCCACAAAACTATGCAAAAAAGGCAACGTCTAAAGTAACAATCTAAATACATAAATAAATCTTGTCGAAAGTGAAATGTAACTTTAGACTACACAGGTTGAAGGAAAATGAAATATAAACAGTAAATTGGAAAAGTAATAATTCCTGGTGAAAATGAAGCATAACATATTGGATATTTGAAGAATGTGGATGCTAGAATTGTCCTTTATAAAAATTCTCACCATCTTTGGCATAGGTATGTAGTGGGAAGAGGTTAAAAAAAACACAGATATGCCAGACGGCACTCCAGTGAGGCTTTGAGCGCGACATAATGACAGGATGTTCACGTCAGCATCCACGGATTGTAACATGGAGGTTCTCGTTCCTACAGCCGAACAATGCCAATCATCCTTAAGGGTAAGACACTGAGGGCAACCTGTGGGAAAAGACAGCGAGAGAGGTCGTACAGTCAGTGCTGAGATGAATCTAATGAAAGTCAAAAACAACACGAATGAGCAAGGAAAATCAATGTCTTTTGCGGTAGAGAGGGGAAAGATTTAAGAGCCAACGCGAGACATATTTTGAATAAAGTGCACTTGTTCAACACACCACACAACGATGTGCTAGGCTGAGAGCTGCTGTTGTTCTGTTGTGAAGTTACTGCGAAGCTGAAGTCATGCTTACATAATGTCTTTTTCTTTTCATGGAACATTCTGGCATGCACAACTGCACATTGATGAATAATGCAGACTACATCTGTGGAAGTTTGCCAGTTCGCTTGGGTTTGAGCCCCAGAGACTATATGGGGGACAGACATCAACAGCTGCATGAGGGATGAGGAATGTATGGTCAAAGCGCAACCACTCACTACTGTCTGCTGTTGCAGAAAGCAAGAAAGTGCCTGAATAAAACATGAGAGGAAATGCTGCAATTCTTTCATAATAAAGTAGACACTTCACCCCTGATGAGCTGGTGTATATCTGTTTGTATGTTTTCTGCATGTGTACGTGATTGTCGCCAAAACACTCAACAGTGCAGTTGGTCTGGTTTCCCGTGGGACAAGCTAGGACACGCCCCGGGTTGGTAGCTCAATGAAACAACAAGCTCAAGCATTGCCAAATTCATAACTGCAAAACATTCCAAAGCATCTCCACATATAACTCGACAAATGAGAATACGTCATTCTCTCTGGATGTGTTTTTAGGTAATCTATCTCTGACGAGCCTACATTATCTTTCAGTGTTAGTCATCCAGTGTCTAACATGTCACCCTTTTTTGTGTGGCACAGACTGAGAAAGCTGAAACCAAGACACCAAGGCTGTAATAAGGACTCTGACAGCAGGGCATTAAATCTTCTCCATTTTCCTTTACGTTTCCGGTTTAATTAATTTGGGAGCTGAATGAATGATCATTCTTTATTTTCTCAAATTTTATGCCAGTTAAATACAGCTCCATGTACAAAACAGTAAAGCAAGCAGCATGACAAAAAGGGCCGTAATGAGATGTGGCCAAACTAACAAATGGAGACGAACAACATGGATCTAAAGCAAAATCACACAAAATGTACTTAACTTGAATAAGATTTTCTTCTACTGTGAATAAATATCTTAAAAAAACAGCAGCCTGGTCTAGTTCTGCATTTTACAGACTGTGGCACCTGCGGCAAATTGGTTCTCATGTGGGATCCATTTGGTCTGTTGTAGGTAGACCACACATAATAAAGTAATGAAGGCTAATATGTTGTAATGGCTCTGCATGGATTCTGGGGAGGATTACCTTTATAATTTCTAAATGAAAATGTTTTCAACACCTGATACAGTATCTGTCAAATTAAATAAAATCAATAGTGCACTGAGGAGAAGCGGGAAAAACAGCCCTGGATTCTGGGAAATTCAACCAAGAAACTGATAGCTACAAATGCACACAAACACTTTCTCAAATCAATACTTCTTAGCTGGACGCTGGTCCTTGTCCTTTCAGCAGTAATAAATGTGACTAAAAGCAACAAAGACAAAAAGGATGCCGTTGTTTCTTTAAAACCAGCATGAAATCCTACACCTCAGCTGTATGTGTGCAGTTCAGAGGTTATAATTCTCCACTGTTCGGCGTTTTCTCTCCATGTTAGACTTTGCTACTGTTCTGTTTGACTTGGAACCAGTGCTATTACTTCCCTGCAGTCCCTGTGGAAAATATCCCTGCAGGTGTAACCACACCAACATCTTCTCCACAGGATTAATTACTTCTCATGGTTCGAATAACACAGACAGCACTTTTAACAGTGGACTTCATCTGTCCCATTTTCTATTTTAAAAATACTATCAATGTCAGTCAAAATCTTTCTCCGCTATATTAAGTCGAGGCCTGTGTGAGGCAGTGTATGCACAGCCTGGAAAGTTGTGCTAGGCCAAGTTATTCACCAATACAAAACGAAAAGAATTTATTTTCATCACTAACGGTAAATGTTGGGATTTCTACTCAAAAAACAACTTCAATTACCAATTACTTATCCAAATTATAATTTAATTTTAGTACAAAAATTAATCTAAACGTCATTTCAACCAAGAGGGCGTCTGTAATTATGACAGTGGAGGAGTCTCAACAACGGACAAAACCGAGACAGAAATAGAGATGAAGCCAAAACCAAAACTACTACAGTATTGTACTACTCGCCCAGGGGAAAAATGTACGTGGAAAACACTTTGGCCTTCGTGGAAAATGTCTCCTTTCTATCAGTTCTTAACTACAGTGTGATCGTGCATTCTAACTTTGCACCGCAGGAACCACATCACGTATTTCAGTGTGATCTTGGTCAATCTAGTAGACACAAAGCCAGACAAAGCCAAGGAACATCAACCTTTCCGTCCCCAACTGAGCAAACAAAGATTAGGACTTTTCATCACTAAAAGTGTGTGCTGCGGCTTCGTTGGATGCCCATCCAGTAAAAAACTCGCCTCTATTCTATGTATACGCTCGGCAACACTGTCATTAAGCTGCCATAGTGACCTCTACCAAAATAAGCACACAGTGGCTCTGGTGTACGATATAAGTGAGGTGGCATTTTGAAATAGGATGTGATGTGGCCGCTAATTATGTGTGACCTTTAAATTGGGAGCAAGACCGGATGTTGGTGTGAGAAAAATGAAAGACCCAGACGGAGGACGAACAACTGTGAGTCTGAAGGAAAGTGACCTCAGTGGAGAAAGGACATTCATTACTGTGTGCGTGTTGCTTTTGGATCCCAACCAAACGGTTTCCTTCCTTCCTTTTCCTTCAAACCCTTTGAGGCATTTCATGTTAATAATGGAAACAAGGGGATGTGAACAAAGTACCAGTGGAAAAATATGCCATGTACCTTTAGTCTAAATGAATTACTGTCTGTAAAAAGAAACAGAAAATGTGGAAAGCATGTGGTGTCCATCCACTCCCAACCCACAAGATAAATACACAAGCTGGTGTAATCTAAACTGGCAAAAACACAGTAAGATGACTGGTCATAAAGAAAATACACTAGCAGGGCTTCCTCTGTCCTTCCAGGTAGCAGCAGGCACTCACTGTTCATCTAACTTGTTTTTATATGACTAATGCTCACAGTGGTTCCCCTGAATTTGATCAGAATAACATGAAGAGCAGAGCAACCACATAGTTATGTTAGTGAATCTCACCCAGACAGGACAAGTATAGCACATTATTATTAAAAAACAAAAAAAAACAAAAAAAAAAACAGGCTGAGCAACACCTGTCCTCGACATCCAGGTAAAATCCAGTAAATATTAACCAATAAATTTGACTGATATCTGCCATTTCCCCAAACATCCTGATGTAGATGTCACTGCCAGAGAACAGATCTGCTTTCTATTTCGATAGATTAATACTTTCATGCTGTCTATTGCTAATCTTTAGAAAACCCTCAGGTACATTATTAAAATATCTTCATGGGAAAATATCATAATAATTGTGTTGTTTATATACATAATTACTCTGCCAGGGCACATATTATTCGTGAAAGCAATAAAAGTGACTGAGAGATAGCACCACCACTTTAACATGAGTAACTAATGTGTGTCAAACATTCAAAAACACAGGAGTCTCTGTGCATGTGCACTATTAACGGGTTATATACTATATTTACTCATAAGTACGTGTAAAAATGACAAGTGTGTGGTATTTTTAAGATACACACCCACAAAGACGGAACAAGCAAACAAATCTGAGCCACATTATTACACATTGGTTTTGAGAATGTGAAAGAAAAAGTGCGTTGAAATTATTATTCAAAAAATAATGAGGAACTTTTAGGTTTTTTTCCCAAATAATTAATTTTCGATTTTTGTACATCGAATAATTCTATACAATTTTACTACGACTGGATCCCTTTGTACATAATTATTGGTATGTTACAAGAATCTGTGGTGAAATTATTATTATAACGCCTTAATAACCAGTTTGTTGACGCATCGCAAACACTATCATCCACAAAATAAGAGTCCTCTATAATAACTTTATACAAAGATAATAACTATCACAATGCGCATCTTTCACTTTTTGGATGGTTTAGTGTAACAGCCTGTTTATTGTACCCGATTCTGTGCTTCCGTTTAAGACTAAGCCATGAGATAACATAAGAGATCCTACTGCGCATCATCACAGGATAAATCGTTAGCAATATTAGCACAGTGGCTTACAACTGGGCAAATTAATCCCAACACAATCGAATCAAATCCAGTGATCTCAATTCATATATGTAGCTATAGATGTTTATGGTTTCTTATGAAGAGAGCTGGTATGAACTGGACGATCTAAGATGTCGGTCATCTTAAATTCAGTCGCAGTCCACCACACGCAGGCCACTCATGTTTGAGGGGAAAAAACACTGCTAGCTAGCTGTCATCCACAAAATACTCCGCTACATAGAGGTGATAAAAAAAACGTCATTACCTGATGAGATATCCTTTTCTACAAAAACGGTGGTGGGATATGCTGTAACTCGTTGAATAAATTCACGGTCTAGTGGAATTTTAGCGATCTGCCCCCACGTTTGTCGTCCCAAGCAGTGCTGTGTGTACAACCATTCCCAAGTAATTTCACAGGACGTCGGGATTCCTGGAAGAGGGCGGCGCTCGACCAGACCTGTGATTGACATCTGCGTCGACCAATTATCAATCAGAATGCCATGTCGGGACGTCTTTGCTGTACTACGTTGAAAGTCACGGGGAAAAGATGGAAGACTTGCAATCACTTGCATTTCACACCATTCTGCGGTTTTATTTGTTATAGCAAAGTGGCCCTCCGTGGTTTTCTCTCTGTCTCTCTCTCTCCCTCTCTGTCTCTCGTACCTAAACTTTGTTAATGCTACATGTCTTAACTGATTTATTACTCTGCATAACAGATTACTGTATTGCAGACATGTATATTGTATTTCATTAGATACCCAAAGCTTTACACTTCAGTATACATATTGCTTTCTCATGTTTATCAACATTGAATACTTTTATTATTTTATTTTATTGCAAAGAGGTTTGCTGGCCTGTTTGGAATAAAACCTATCTCTTTCTTTCCATCCGTCTCTCTTTACAGATTCTTTGTTTTTACTAGTTGCAATCCAGCATATTATGGCTGTCATTTTCTGCTTGTGCAGACAAGATTGCCCACCGTGGCAATTTGTGTTCAAAGCTATTTGGAAATACTGATGCTTTGATAAAAATGGATGGCTGGCATTATTCTACCAAAGACTGAGAAATGGTGCAATCAAATCTGCTGATTTGATTCAAACTTAAGATCAGGCACTCTGATTGGACATTCAGAAAGCATAAGATAAAAATCTTTTCTGTTGTCAGCACCATAACCATAAATTGGGATGCCACATCTGAAAAGAGAAAGAATGTTTTGATTGTGTATCATTTGTGGGGCCTGCTGAAATTCAAGCGGTTATCTGCTGCATGGTCCTAGTGACTTCTCTGCTCTGCAGCGATCAAACCCTGCTTAAATGTTAGAGGTCCTGTAGGACTTAAGAATGTCATGTATTGTATTGTATATGTTATATGCAATATGTTTGAAAAAGTCCTTACTCATGGGGAGCCACATCGTACTGTAAGATAGGTTACCTTAATGCAAGCCCAAGCATATTTGTGGTGCCTTTTTATTTTATGCACAGCAAATGATGGTATGTCAAAATAGGTTTATTAACTATTCAGATTCACATCAAGTCTTGCTGCTCTTTTATGGATGATTTGTAATTCAGTATCTCTTAAGATGACCAGAACAAAAACACTCCAATGACACAGCCATTGTTTTCACATCTCTGAGTCCTGTCTCCCAAATAATGGATTTTGTGGCTTGTGGCCAAAAGAACAAAGACTGGCGGTGAACATCCTTGGTGTTGATCTTGATAGATATTGCCCTCATTACTCATCACGTAATAAGACAGGACGGATAAAACTAATGCCACACATAGATCTTAACCAATGGGTAACCTTCTTGTTTCAGTGATGTTTTTTTCCATTTTATGTCCATTCAAGAATTCTCTATTGGCTTTAAGTGTTCCAGACCACAGAAAAAACAAGAGGCTTTCGTTATGTAAACACTAGAGTTTAGTTGCACTTACTACGATTCGAGAGGGAAAATCTTGGATTAAATTAAATCAGCGTGTGTGCAGGTCCGTTGTCAATTTCAGACAGCCCACAGTCAAGGAGAATGGTGTTGTTCACACTCCGCCTCGATAGGGGGCAGTAGAGCTCATAGACTGGGCTTCCTCGGCACAACAGCGCCACTTTTGAGCTGTTGACGCTTCTTTCTCCACGGACAAAGTTTATCACGGCGGTACAGCCTTTAGATGATAAAGTCACAGGTCAGCGAGTCAGATCAAAACCTTTTTCATAATGTATTAAACTATGACTGCCGACATTATTGCTGTCTAGTCATCTTATCAGCGGAGTGCTCTGCCTCACTAAGAACGGTTGCTAGGAGCCTAGCTTGCTAATGCTACACACTACCACAAACAATAGTCGGCCTTTTCCTATGAACATGATTTTAATTTTTGTGTTTGCGCAAATGCGTCTATAACATCTAACGCTCTATATTTTCTAAGGCGCATATATGTAATGCAAAATTATGCGTAATGACTGCTCGTCCTTTTCATTAACCTCTACTAGTGATGGGTTCTTGTCCCCTCAAATCAATGGATGCCGACATTGCAGTTATGTTTTTATTTATAGGTCAAAGATGGTCCACAACAGTGCACAGATTCGGCGGCAGGGTGCCCAGGACTTTATGGCATACTATGACTTTACCTGTGCCACACAAGAATCTACAGTTCTTCCTGCTGTCAAGATGAACCTTGACAAAGGCATGCTGGACTTTAATGGTGACCAGATCAGTCTGAGTGACTGGAAACCCATTCTCAGCGCTATTTCCATCAACAAACATCTGCACCACATAGCAATAAGAAGCACAAACAAAGCTGGTCTGATGTCTAGAGACATGGGTAAGACAGAATTGAACAATTAATACAATCTTAATTATATTGTTTTACAAGCTATTTAGAGATATATCATAGTTTTCCACCACCTGCAAGAATATGCACATTCAATAAACTAAAAGGAAAAGTTAAATTAGATAGTGTCTTATTCGTCTTGCATGTGAACATATTTGAATTTCTCTTATCATTTTCAGATAGCAGGTACTGGAAGTCAAACATAAGGAAGAGGGTTCCAGCCATCTGCTCTAAGGACCTGATTTCTAACTTGTGTAAGGCCCTGAGAGATTGTCTGAGTATCTCTCCCAGCCTCAAGACTCTGCATCTCAATGGCCTGCTGCTGCAAGAGAGGGACCTCACCACCTTGACAATGGTGAAATGACTGAGATGGTAGGAAATAGAGATAAAAAACACTGATTAATGCCAATTGATCGCTCTCTTTCATTCAATTTCAGGGTCTGGGAAAAAATAAATCCTTGGAGAATCTCTCCCTGGCTAACTGTCCAATCTCTGACCAGGGCTTAGAAGGTCTGCATACATTATTTAGTTTGTTTGCATGCTTAATTTAGTTTAGTTCATTTAGTTTGTTCACTCACCTTCACCTATATGCTGCGTGGTTTTGTTGTCTTTGTAACTTTCCTTTCCATCCTTTTCAGTCATTTGCCAAAGTGTAAAATATGCCGTAAACATCCAGACAGTAGATTTTACAGGATGCAATATCACCTGGAGAGGCGCGGAGCATATGGCCAACATAATCAAGGTGTAATATCTATTTTGTTTCACACTATTTTGTATGAGTAATGGGAACAGTAAACAAAGATAACCGTAATAATATAATAATAACATTTAAGGTTAGAAATGAAAAAGTATGCCTTGTTTGGTGTAAGAATACATATTTTTGTACAGTGTCAGGGAATGCAGAGGCATGGCGTCGCATGGGCTGAGTCTCTGAGGTATCGACAACCACAATTTGAGGACATGAGAGGTCTACGACGTATCACTTTCAATCATAACACTTTGATAGGTGACCGGGGAGCTGCTGCCCTTGCACAGGAACTGGCTGATGACCTTTGGGTGAAAGGTTAGTGTGTTTGTGTATGTGTGTGTTGTGTGTTTCTTTCATGCATCGTTGTATTTATTTGGTCAAAATGTGTCTCCCTGTTTAACAGCTGTGGACCTGCAGAAGTGTGGTCTGTCCACTGAAGGTGCTCAACGTTTGTTAGATGCCTTGAAAACAAATTCTACACTTTGTATACTGGATATACGTCGTAACCCTTTAGTTGGTAAGAAGCTACCCGAACTGAGATAACTATAAATGACTATAATTTGTTTCACCAATACTTGTGCAGTAATAAAGTAGCTTGCAGTGAATACCTCCAAGACAAAAATTTCAACTTTTTAAGAGGTGGGGCTCATTCAACTGATGAATATTGTAAACTCATAGTTTTTAGTGTTACACAAAATAGTGCAATTAAACGTGACTGAGACATTTCTGAGCTAAAAATGAATAAATAAATGTTGTGTTAATATACACCCGTTTGTTCTCTTACAGACAGAGGCCTAATTAAAACAGTACTAGAGAAAGTACTGAGAAATAATGGAGGCTTGATCCAGCAGTACTCCTGGATCAAACCTCCATCCACACAGCCGCTGAGAATTTCAGGTCCAAAGAGGCGATCAGTGTCCGCTACTCTCAGAGGAAAAGCCATGTTTAGGATGGGTATGTACATCCCTTTTTTTTGTTCTACATTCAAATTAGAAAACAACGGAATCTGAACCTATATAACACATTGATAATGAACAAATTTGATTTATATCTTTATTTTATTTATTATTGGCTAAACGGTGATGTAATCACCATGTCCATAGTTTTTTATATTGCAGTTTCTGTATCATTTTACATTACATACATCATTTTTATTCATTTACTTAGTAAAGCTATCTCTCTGATGCAGCCCCTCGAAGAGATCCCACAGCAGGCAGACGTTCTGGTGTATCTCAGCAGCGGAAGTACTCTTCCAGCTCCAGTCATGTTCCACATCGTGCTGCTGCACGTGCTGGACGTCAGAGGTGAAGAGACATTTGTCAAAATTTTTTAAATGTATTCAGTTTGTAAATATTAGTTAGCAAGTGTACCTTTGCACATTTGTTCCATGGTTTAAGATTATACAACACCTCCTATTTTTACAAAGATGATGTGCTTGTAACAATTATGATGTCATGTTGCAGAGGTCTCCCTCCTGTAGAAACTGATTTGCAGCAAAACTTTCAGGTGAGTTTATACATTTACATATTATAGTAAAACATGGTTAAGACAGGCAGGTACAGCATGTCAGTTTGTTTGACCTTGTCTGCTGTTGGCTGTCCTGACAAGGAGACTGATTTGATATTTGATATAATTTTTCACCCTAGTTTGTTATTATAATGTGAAGCCCTGTTCTTCAGGTTACTCCAACTGTGGACGTAGATTCAGAGGGAGAGGAATCGGTGGAGGAAGGAGAGCAGAGTCCATCTTCTCACATTGTTCACGAAGGCGTCACCAGACGACAGTTTCATTATACAGAGGTTTGACACTGAATTTGTTGAAAATGATTTAGTTTGAATGAATACATTGTATCGTTGTCCATCCATTCTTCCATTCAAATTCAATACAAATAGTGAACTGAACAATGCAGCAGATGTTTGATTCAATACATTAAATTGTAGTTTGCTATGGTTATTAGGACAATATCTGTTGTTTTTGTGTTACCTATGATGTTGCGCTGCGGTGCTTTTGCCCAGCAGATGGAGCTAAAAGAGTGTCGACTGAGGCTGGCAGAAGAGCGGAAAGCCAGACTGAAAGCTGAGTCAAGACTCATGGAGGTAATGATAATGCTAAGCAAGAAACTGCTTGTACTGTTTGTTTAGTAGTTTATAACTGTGTTTCGATAACATGATTTTCATGACACACTTTCATAAGATACCTCAAGAACAGGCCAGCCAAACTGGAGTTGGCTTTCAGCACTTGAGGCCATTATAACTCTTAAAGTTATAACTAACACACAAATGATGTGTTTGACCGTAGTATCCGGGACACATTTCCATATTCCACAATTGTGTTTACTTTGCACACTGACTGACCAGATGTGTGAAAATGGGCAAATTCTTCTTCACTTACATATTTTTGTTGTTTATTTTCATTCTAGGCCATATTTGTTGTTCATATGGAATAAAATCATTCCTGGTTATGACTTATCTGACCTGTCTAATCGGTCAGATCAGGTTTGGGCCTTTTTTGAAGCTGAGAAACACAGACAAAGTCATTCTCTTAATTCTGTTGGAAACCTGTGACTGTAATGCTCACAAATAGTGCTATATAATTTAACTGATCCTATCCTATGGCCCTGATTATATATAATGTTATGTCTTTGGATTATGGATTATGTCTGGATAGAGTAAATTGTTTTGTTTTTTCTGTAAATCAGGCAAGTTAATTGCTTTGAGTTAACGTCCTGTCTTTTCCTTATTTGTATCCAGTGCGAATTGGAGATTGCCCGTCTCCGTAGCACTAACCGTTCCCTGTCTCAAACACTTGGTGCTGCTGGCTCTGCTTCAGCAGCACCTGCGCTTAGCATTCTTGAAGAGGAATCAGTGCTTGAAAGCATTGAGAAGTCCTTCTCCAAGTTCCATGCTTTCCTGGATCTTCTCAAGGATGCCGGGTAAGTCTTTTTAATACCTGCCATCATCCTTTCATTTGCGTCATTTGTCCTTTGAATTTCATTGTGGTGTGTTGTTTACTGGGTGTAGGTGATTTAAAAAAATGCTTTTGGCTTTTGTTTCTTTCAGTTTAAGTCTGAGTCTTTTTGGCTAGGTTCTTTTAGTTTTGATCCCTTTGGAATATCTTCAGTGCTTCCACAGCACACCACTTGTCTCAGATTCAGGGGAATTGTTATATTTGCTAAAGCCAACAGAGGCTAGTACTCATGGTTCTCTGCCCAGTGTGTGTGTGATCCAGTCAGACAAAATGAGTTTCGTTCTGACAAAATAGCTATTTCAGCCCATTATTCCTTTTTTTACTTTCCGCATTTTTCTAACTTTACTGCCTTTATTTTACTTTACCGTACCTTAATCTTTACCCAAGGACCACCAAAGGAAGCAAAAAAAGTGGCTGCTGAGTGCTTTTGAAACTGTGATCAATAGGTACAGTTTGTAGGTTTGGAATAATCTGTGTGTTGTTCTTGGCAGTGACCTTGTTTTCACAGTCATCATCTTTATCTTGCATGCAGTGAACTTGTGTCATTAATGTACTTTAAACACCAAATGACCCCGCAAAAGTCACAAAATTACTGAAGGTACAAAAAGAATGGTGTATAAAAGAACAGCATTTCCACTCGCCTTAAAAAGCCTCATGTTTCCTTTCACTCTTCCTCGGGTTTCTACAGTTTTATGCTTTTGGTTAGTTCACACGTTTAGCCTGATATCGTTACATTCTCCTGCTGTACTCGGTGTCACTTAAAGGCTTGTGAGGTTACCTTACCTTGATCTATCACTTTTTTTGACAACTTCTGGTGAATAGGAGTCACCGGTCCTTCATCTGTTCTTCACTCAGCACCTGTTATCTGCAATATACAATATTCCTAAACTATTAGTCATATCATAAGGAGTAATCCACAGTTCCCCCTTGCTAAATATTAAACCACCCAATTTTGGCAGATTTTGGATGGACAGCAAATGCCTTAATCATTAAGGCATTTGGCTACTCACATTAAGGCTTAATGTGTCCAAATTTAGGCATAACACACTTGCTGCTCTATAAATCAGTGTGAAAGTTAGCTATAAATTTGGTCTGCTTGGTAAGTATCTTAGTTATTGGGTTGGGTGTACAGCAGCACACTCCCCTGAGGAATGCTAAAATATTTATCTATTTCTTAATTCTTTCCTCTCCAGCTTAGGTCAACTAGCTTCCTTGGCTGAAATCAGTCAGTCAGATTTCCACCCTCTCGGAAGACCCAATCTCTCCTCTACAATAGTAGAGCCATTGAATGGGAAGGGAATACCAACTGGAGGTGGAGAGGACAATCAGGTTATTCAGACAGAGACTGACAATGTGTCTTTGGTAAGGATATGCTCATGAATATGCAGGAATTGTCAAGCACATGTTGTACAGGTAGTGTATAGTTGAATTAGGGCGGCTAAAATTTCAGAAAATTAATTAAACTGCTAAAAGAGGAAGGATATTAAGGATGCATGCAAACATGTAGACATTTACCATGGCCTTCAATGACACAGCAACCGTGTCTTACTTTCAGGGGTCATTTTCATACTGATGTTATGTCTAAATACTTTTGATGTCTGTGTTTCTGTCTATTGAGAAAAAGTGGAAGGTTTGAAATGTTCTGGTAATAGTGCAGCATGGCATTAATAAAGTGATGGTGTTGACTTTATGATGACTTTATTCTCATCACAGCCCCTGTTTTTTCTTTGTCTCTAGGATGGCGTTGGCCCACCTGCTCCTTCAGTTGGCTTTGATGACATCATTTCCCTCAGATCTCCATCCCCCAAGAAGCCCTTGTGTGAAGAGGGGCTGCTAGGCATTTCATGGAAGCAAGCTGCTGGAGATGCAGTAAATGCTTGTGTGGGTCCAGAAGGTGGGGAAGAGAAACAATACAAGTATTTCAAGCCTGACTCCCAGCAGGACCTGGGATCCGATCACAGCTTCCACAGCCAAAACTCATTTAGGCAGGCTTACTTTGGTGATTCTTGTAAAGATGTGAGTCAACAAAGCCACCACCTCAGCAATCGCAGCTCACACCGAAGCAATGGAAGTTACAGCCAAAGGGATGGTTCCCATGGATACAGCTTCAAATTCAGCAACTCTCACAGTCACGATCACAGCCATCGTTCACGTAGCAATGAGTCACGCGGGGAATCATCGTCCATAAGGTCAAGTATTTATGAGATCATGAGTGACAAGGCCGAGTCTATAGGATCACGAGGGTCAAAGGACAGGTTAAAGGGGACACACGTAGCAGTGGGCCGCTCAGGAGTTGATGGATCAGAAGGAAAAACCTATTCGAAGCAGGAGAGTATGGCACAGATCAGATCTCTGATCAATTTGGGAGGGAACTCGGATGATGAATCTTTCTGACCACTAACCCCTGAAATATAAAATTCTGTCCTATAAATCCTGTTTTTGTGCCTTGAAGCTGTCTGTTATATTTTAATATAATAGATCAGTCTAATAAGTGAGAAAAAGGATTTATCACTCTGCACCTCTTTTCTACACACGAGGTCTAATAAGCATCTTGTTTTCTTCATGTTAATACTGTGGTTCCACTGTTTACTACATGCCAAATATAAGTCAAAAACAATTGTCCATATTTCCAGTCTTCTTGTGCTCAGCACAAGATCATGATTGATACTTTCCAATAAACAACGTGTTAACAGTGTGGTACCCAACAAAGTCATGTTTCTGTGTCTCTAAATGTGAAATCAGAAAATGGTATCTTTGCTTCCCTACAGACATGAACAATGTCAAAGGTTTGTATGTGCTCGATACAAACTCTTAACAGACTCTTAATTGGTTTTAAATGCTCAGAAAACAAAGTTCATGGTTTTATCAAACTTGCTTAATGATCTTAGCTGTTTCACCTCTGATGGTAAATCTTTTGAAAGGATGTCCTTGTACATGTACTTGGGTATACTGTATGGTCAGTTGCCAAACTTTTATTGAATGTATACATATTGCTAATCTAGTGAGGAGGACCAAAGTGGATTGAAAGATTTTTTTATAGGATTTTATTTTAGAAATCCATCTTGCTTACTTTCTGTGCCAAGAAAAAGTGGGTGGAATCTTTTCTGTCTGTGATTGATTACAGGCATGCTGAATATGTATGCAGCCTCCTCCTCCATTTTACAGATCTGTGATTCAGCGTACCATGGATCTCTTTGTTTCATTTCAAATGCAAAGTCCCTAACTCACCTTTGCATTCTTTGTGATTTGGTGGGTTTGACATCATTGACCACGAGCAGACAGCAGCACTGGTCTGTTTTCATCTGTAATGCGATGCTGGATAAACTTTTAGATTATCTCTGTCTCAGCTCTTGTAGTTTCCAGCTACACTCCTCCAAGTGGCTTCTATTTAATGTTCCCTGGGCTCTGACAAATCTGGCATGAACTGCATTTTCCTTCTATGCAGCCTGGGCAAGGAATAATTTCCAAAAAGATCTAGACACATTTTTATCTTTTGATGAATGCATCAAAAGATAAAAAGTGACTCGAACGTAGTTAATAAGGTGTGATTTTGTACGTCTCACCAGTCAGACAGATTTTAGGTAGAAGGTACAGTAAATTTAAAATAATAGTCTGCAATGTTGCAAGTATATTTGTATCTAATAGCTTCTGCAAGCATTTTTAGTGGCTTGTGTGTGTGTGTGTGTGTGTGTAAGTCTGTTCACCACATTTTCCTGTCCTCTGAGAAGTGCTGTTAAGTCTTTGGACAAAATGTTCTGTTGAAGTGTGCATGTTTTCCATTGCAAGGTCTGTTATTTTATTTTATCTTTAGAAAAATATTTAGCAAGTCATTTTATGGACGCATAAGAAATTAGGTCAAGTGAGAGAAAAAACATTCAATAATAAATCATGATTATCATCATTATCATTAAGTGAAAATAGTTCCTTGGCTCTTAATGTACACGTGATTGAGTGTGAGTTAGGGTTTGATTGTGCCCTTCATGGGCAAAGTTGTGAAAGAACCTGCTGATGTTTTGGAACATCATGATGTTGAAACGGTGCCTCAGTCACATTTAGAGAATCAAGCCAGGAAGCCATGGTGGCTCGGCCTGACTTCTGATGTTTCTGATAAGCCTTTTAGTGCTGTCAGATTTAGATTAGGCACTTAGCAATAAACTTAGATTATTCATATTGTTTGCTACCTATACAAATTTAATTCTCATTAAGACAGAATCTGTATTTCATATCAGTGTTTTGAACATCTTCTGGTCATTTTGTCACAGATAAGGATAAACATGAAGTTGCTCTTTGTACAGCTGAAGGCTTTGTCAACAATGGACATTACCTCCACACATTGTTCACGGGACATACACACTCTACGCTGGTCTAACTGTGTCACTATCTGTGTACTGCAGCCGTCTCGATAAGAAAAACATCAAAGTCGTTCCGCATCCTTTGGTGTCAGATGATTCTGAACACTGTTATTGTTATCATTACTCAACGCATTCCGAGACTCAACTTTGCACTTTTAATCTGCGAACAGTCAGAAAAAGGTTGTAAAGGAAAATTACAGTTAGGTTTTTTGAGCAACACCACAGCTATAGCTACTACATAGATATGGTGGACTACTTATACACTACCTGTACAGGTGTTGTATAACAGAGGGCAGTGTATAAAGAGCCAAGAATTGACATGGTTCCAAATATTTGAATATCAACTTTCAGTGGGCCGCTGTTGTTGTCAAGACTAAAATACGATGAAGGAACCAACACACAGACATAGTCTTCATGACAACACAGACAGGATATATTCAAGAATAATTGATTTAGTCATGAAGTCATCATCATTTCAGGTGAGAGATAAGTGAGCAATGTTCTGATTCTGGGGCTATTTGGTGATGTAATTGCAACAATAGACCTCTGTGCCTGCTAATGAATTTCATTATCCAAGTGCCAAAACGTGTTAAGATGAAGATTAAGCCACCTTTTATTCTGGAGCACTGCGATCAAGGCCTTGAATAAAATACTTGTAATTCAGACTTCAGTCTTACATAATAGTGGCTGCAGGCCATCACATGGTTGACCTGCTGCAGAGAAGAAAAAAAACACCAAAAGGTTTGTCTAACAAACCTCTCCAATCCGCAGGCTTCCAGCAGATGATGAAACACAGTCAATGACGAATATTTGTTCGTTGATAAAAAATTTCTCAACATGAACGTCGTCATTGACTGTGAAAAAGATGGACATTGGAGCAAATGTCAATAAAAGATGGCAAAGGGATGGCAGTGAAATGGCAGATAGTGGAGAACTTCTACCTCAAATGGAGCAGAAATATAAGAATGTGTTTCAGCATGGATTGTGTTACAGCTGTTTTCCTTTTTCCCGGTTTATGATCCCAGCCTGTGTAGAATACACAAGTTAAGTATCAGCATGCAGTCCAGGATTCATTCTACAAAAACCACATTCACAATGCAGTTACATGTTCATTTTGTAGAGCAAAACGTTTAGAACTCATCCTTACGAATCCCACAAACACAATATGGAATAACAAATATATAATATGGAAGAAAATACGAAAAGAAGAAAATACAATCTACCCAGACAAAATCTAGTGGCTAAATATGAAACCTGTTATTTAAACTATGAAGTGGAATGAAGTATTAAGTGGAAAGAAAATGTAGAAAAAGTGAAAGTTCTTCTGCCTCATACTTCTGATAGTTCCCCTCTATTATGAATGAACTATATCACAGTTACAGATGATTTATGCAGCACATGATAGTCACATAAAGATAAAATAAATAAACGTACTCGTGTTCGTTGAGTTATGCAGGCGCACTGATTACATTTAGGACTGATTGTTCACTATTCAGCACTGAATACATTTTCAAGTATTCTACCCAACACCGGTTATAAAACAGTATAAAATAACGCATTACTCCATGTTCTCAAGGCTCACACATGAATATCACTTACTTCCATACCGAGGCTAACCATGATTGACGCAGTCTATCTCGATAAATGTGTTTGGCGCATGTAAAATATGAATGTGAAGTGTAAAATGGTAACAGTTTTGTGCAGAATGGTATTTTGCAAAACTATAAAACTATAAAAAGTTTCACTGGAAACAACACATTTGATTGCTTGCCAAGCCAACTGGGCACAAATTTCAGCCTAATCGATTTATTGCTCAATAATTTTCCAATCAATTCTCCGCCAAAACCAAAGTAGACGTCATACCGATGGCACCAACTGTGCAATTCCTGTCTTAATTCCGTATTTACTTGTCTGTAGTCAGAACATTTATGTAACTGTCTGTATCACTGAGGGACTACAGGCCACCATTGGCTGTCCATCAGTGGAAAGTTTTGATTCAAAGAAATACTGCAGTGCAAGGACATCTCATAGAACACACACAACTCTCATGTTGGTGTGTGATGTTAAGGGAATGTCATGACCTTTGGGAAAAACCATAAATTTATTGGACACATACGTGGACATGCTAGGCATTTGTTGAGGAAGGTGATTACCGTTCGTACCATGTTTACCAAAATAGGCCTCAGAAAAACAAGATAACACAATATATTGTTTAGTGAAAGAGTAATACATTTAATTATCTGAAGTCATGGCCAAATGTATCATTTATTGTATCACAGAAATCATGCATGCATAAGACTATACAAATGCTACTATATTGGAAAGCTACACACTATATAAATAAAGCTACAATTGAAATTGGCCAAAATCCTGAGAAAAGGTAAGCCTCTTACCCTAAAACATATGATCTAGTAAGAATACAAATTCTTCCCTCCCCAAGGCTCTTCGTAAACAAAATCTTGAGTCTGAACGCAAGAGTGACATGTCAGCTTGTTGATTAGAACTCTGCCTCTCAAACCCCGAAGAACAAAAACCACCTTCAAATAAATTACAAGCACTTTAAAAACAACACAGTCTAAACCATTACAATGTCTCCAAATGCAAATTTCTAATTGGACTGTACAGTTGTTACAATTCATCACAATTTTCAAGGTGTTAAGAAAATCTCGAGTGGTACAAAGTGATAGTGAATACAGTTAGTGTTACATACAAAGTATTCCATTAAGCATGAAACTGATGATTGCAAAACATTTTCTGTGAGATATACAATTGAAGAGGAACACTAAAATATTGTATTTTCCCTCTGAAAAACTAAAGCTCGACCTCTCGACTATGGACAAAAGTGTGGATACAACAGGTCACGGACACACAGGAATGTTGTTGTTGTTTTTTGGAAAAGTGTCTCCCCGGGCCTAGCAAACAAAGGGCAGATTCAGTCCATGTCCAGATCTATTCATGCGACTGTCCTGTGCTCATCAGTATTTTCAAAGCTGGCAATGGGCAACGATAAAGCCATTCTAATTACTGGCTCGTCCTTTTGAACCGGCCGCGTTGGGTCCACATTTCGCTTCCCCTGCAGTTCCCCTTAAATCAATTTTACAACGTGTTCACGGTGAATGGAAGCGTTTTCTTCACTGGGATCTTCCTTTGGTGACCTTTAGTTGTTCTCTTGTGAGATAGTGGTCTCCTACAAAAGAGAGAGAGCACGATGAGTACATTTCCACAGATACCAAATATATCAGGATGCATTCTGGAGAAAAAGAATAAATTTTTTTTAACCAAATGTTACGACTTAAGGGACGAAAGGTTAAGGTGTTGCCTTTTTTATGTGCTTATTAATGGCTTACTAATGTGAAAGGCCTCATTAGATGTTTCCAAAATCCTTGAAAGAACCCTGAAGTGTTGACCTTAAAGTGTACCGAGTGTATTTAACTGTGTTTAAGGGGTTAATAATTTATTCCCAAAACAACAGCAGACCTTCAGAACAGAGGGTTGAGGATTAGGGGTATCTACCAAGTTTAGCAGGTGCAGGTCATTGTGTGCTCACATTATCACACTTATCTTATCTTCTCTGAGTGATGTTGTAAGTCAATGGACGAGCTGACAGTATTATGGTCGAGGTATGCTTATTCAGCTTCAATATCTCAGATAAGACCTCTGTCCTTGGTAAAGCAGGTAGACGCTCGATATTGGAGCATTTAGCAATGTTCACAAAAGTACATTTCTCATCACTGTACTAGACTTCACTTAAAACATCTGGCAGCAAATGGAAACACACGGAAGGCATATAAAATGGAAACTTCCCGGCTTCCTGGGGTTCTTATGCGTTAAACATGGCAGCCAGACGCTATAAAATGTACGACTTCCTCTATAGGAGGCTGTACGTTTTTGGGGTGAGGGTGTTTGTAGATTGGATTAACTGCGATTCTTTCCATCGCGATATGAAAGAGTTACGCCAGATGTGTGCCCGATATCTGTCAGATGTGCCAATTCTTAAGCTTCAAGAACCGCCAATGTCAGTTTTCACCCTAGAAACAGATACAAGTGAATAATAAAGGCCCTTACAAATGGAGTCCTCGCCCCGTATTTGCTCCAGAAGGTCATCTTGACGGTGTTCTTGTGTCCTGTGCGCTGGTCAAAGGTCTGGCAGCTCTGGAATGGGGGGCTGTACAGGTGCAAACTGGCTGCACACTCAGTATGGCTGACATTTTCCACACGATGAAGGCCAATGCTGTCTAAATCATGAAGAGACGCACATACACGAAAGTTTAAGAGACCGTGGTAAGAATCCCCACGTCACAGAGCTGTGACATAGGACTTGTGTGCTTTGAGCAAATATTTTGAACCAGCAAAACATATATTTATTGTTATGTTACATTGCTTTGTATTAGTTAAAAGGCTGGATATGTGGCTGGCCATTCAAATGATACACATTTACCACCAACACAACAACTCAACTAGGGAGGGAGAGAAGAGAACATCATCCAGGAACACACCCAACCCACATACACACTGTTTTCTCTGCTACCATCCGGCAAACCGTACAAAAAAGACAAGTTCAGCAGGCTGATTATTATCGTTATTATTACTGAATCTACTCCATCCCATATCTTTACTTCTAAATTTGAACTATTTACGTACCATTGAGTTCTTTAAAGAGTCAGATAATTCTCCTAAGTACACAAATTCCGCTGCTGGAAATGTTGACACACACCCTACTGGTGTGCGTATGTGATAAATAGCCCTGAGTGTCGTGAACAGTGCCCCGACTGTTTAATTGTCAAGTCAGGTCAGTCTGCAGAGATACTGCATGTGACATCAACATATATTGTTGGGGACAGAACAAATAAGCAATGTTTGTTTTCGTTGTCAGCCTGATAACGTGATAAGTAAGTAAGAAGGACTTCGACAGATACACACAAGGCCCTGCCAATTTGTAGAGTTATTGTACATTGAAGTTATTGGTGCTGAAGGAGATTACAATAGTCTGGATTCTCACCATTGATGTAAGCAACTTGGTTTTCCTGGAGAATTCGCTGTGATTTCTGCACCATATCTCCGTGCGATTTATTGTCCGGCCACTCAAACAGCGTCTCCTTCAGCTGGCCCTGCAGCAGCTTCAAGAAACAGTGGGAGTCCGTGTGGTCGTGGATACTGCTGCAAAACGTTACAAGCAAACCACACAGCGTCAGTAAAAACTCCATTTTGGTTCTCTTTTCTGTCCTGCGTGTTCTCTGAGCTGATTAAATTTCACAATACTTGAAGCTTGGCATTTTCATTAGGGAATGGAAAAGCCTCCTGCATCCCCGAGGTGAGATTTTCCACAAACTGAAAACACTCCAGTATGTTCTAAAAGTCTAAGCACCCTGAACATCCAGACTATAAGGAATCACAGAGGTGCAGAATTACCGAGGGAAGGAAGGAAGACAAACATCTATGGTTGCAAAACATGACTGGGCGTTGTAACGAAGAGGATATTATTAGATTAATTTATATCTCTTAAGACATGCTGAATTATGGTCGGATTGACAAATCAGGCCAGACGATTGCCGTCATCACCCATTAATTTCTATTTGTTCACAGTCCTCCTGTGTGCAGTACATTGGACTGTCTTATCTCTATCAATGTGATGCTGTAAAATAAGCATTAATACAATGGTTATTAATAGTTGACCTTAATAATCCAGCCAGCTGATAGTATTCCACACCTGTAATAAACCTGTTATTACCTTCCGTGGCCTTCTCCCCAGCAAAGCATCATCAGATTGAACTTCCCATTGCCTTCATCAATCAAATTCCTTGTGTACCTGCAAACACACGGCAAATAGATAGGAAGCATTTGAGATCTGTGAAATATTAATATTTATCTTATTTTTTTAGACCTGTATATTATAAAACACGTGCCTCTTTCTGGTTAATAATTCATAACAAATGACTGCTCCTTCAGACAACCACGGCGATCACATTTGTCTTGCATTAACGTCTTTCATTTTCTGAACCATATGAGGAGGCTACTGCCATTTTACTGGGCAGGGATGACTTTTTCATTTCATTTTCGGGGGAGAGACGGGGTTTCCAACCAAAAACATACAATTTATTAACAAAAACAGAGAAACAACAGAAAATGGCATGCGGTGTGATAATCAGTATTGTCAGTAGTCAGTTGATGAATGTGTGGACTAGTGTTGAACAGACAGGACCGGACCAAGTGGAACGGACTGCATTTAAGCAATGCAGGGAGACTGGCTCCCAATCAGGTTTATCACCTCCGCTCTGCCACTCAGGAATCCTACAAAACAGGCCCGAAACAGAAAAGGACACACACACATACACACCAGGCCCTGCTAGAGCCAGGGGCCGTCATGGATGGAGAGATATATCCTTAAATGCGGTGATTTTTACCATTATGCGTTACCACCAGGCGACACAGTGGATTAGTGTTTAGCACAGTGGCCTCACTGGGTTTGTGACCCAGGAGTTCGCACCTTCTCCCCATGTTTCCTACCACCTCCACAAACATACATCTTAGGCACACGGAAGGCTCTAAAGGGCCCATAGTTGTGAATGGGACTGTGTTTGACTTATCTTTTTACTTCAAGGGTGTACGCGACCCTGACCTGGATGAGCAGTATAGATAATGGATGGATCCATTTCCTCAAACATAGTTTTCACTTTTTTCTTGCTTTCATGTTTGCTCTATAAATACTGCGCATGGTCTGCAATTTTCTCTCCTCCGCGCACTTTCGTCACTCCCCAAATATTTAGGGGCTGCAGCAGTTCGTGTCACAATCAGCGGGTGGGTTTCCGTCCCTCGGTTTGATTGGCTCGTCTGCCCACCCGCCCTCCATTCGGCCGCACTAATGACAACACTGGTTTGGGGCTCATCAACTAAATCAACCAAAACATTTTGTACCAAAGATGCGCACATTGTGCAAAGATGCGCAGTTTCATTCCAACTTTGAGGGTATCAGAGTATGAGCGTTTCTGTAAACGGTATTCATGAAAACCTGGTCTGGAATATTAATCATATAAAGGAGCCAAGCCGTCCCCTCCTTTTATTCAAATGAGGCTGAAAGAAAACAACAACGCAGTTTGGAAACGACGGAAAAGCTCTGATCCACGGTGATAAACATTCATCTGATCCGCTGCAAAAATTGAATGAAGATTTAATAGATTTAAATCGTTTAGAATCCGTGAAAGATAATTGAGAAAAAAGAGTACACAGTCTAAAAGTGGCTTGAGAGTGCAAAGTGCTTCAGCCTCATAAATATGCAATTTGCCCAAAAAAACAAACCCAAAAAATAAAACTTCAAACATGTAATATGTGATGTGTGGTATTTAAATGACTTAAGTAATCGTTTTTACCTGTACTGGTCAAACTTTGCATACTTCATCCATTCCTGTGGATTGCTCTCATATGATTCCATGATGTTTTGCACCTCCTCCACATTAATGCTGTCACTCTCAAAGATGTTATGCAGAATCTTTACGAGGTCATCAAGAGTTTCGGGCTTCATCACTTCGGTTTGTTCCATTTTGTTCTTTCTCTCGTCTCTTTAACCTCTTGCAGCAAACGAATTCTCTCCCTCAGCCTCGGTGCCTTTTAATTTTTATAGTTGGAGGCGAGCGGGTGTCGGACTGTACCATTATGAGAAAAGGTGAACGCCCATCGCGTTTAGCCATTTAAATTAACTTCGTGGTAAGGATATAACAAAATGTTTGTCGGCCCTTTTAAGTGATTTACTTAGTAGACATTGTTGTTCGTATTTAATCTGTAATCCACGCATTTTAGCTCATTTGTCTGATCATTTCACATATTTTGAACTTGGACTAACCCTCTTAGAGACCAACTCCACCACGTTGTCAGTCACAAAATTTGCCCTTTTCTCCTCCTCAGAGGAGCCCATTCAACAATAGCCGGCCTGAGTGTTTTTGTGGGCTCTTTCTTCTCAATCTGAATGAACAACAGACCGTCCAACATGGCACAACATCCCCTTTTCCGCTCACTAAACAAGTGTGGATGCCAAAAAAAAGTGTTTGTGATTGTGTGTGTGTGGGAGGGGGGGGTGTTGTTTTTGTATATAAAGTATTTGTCATACTGACGTGCTTAGTAAGTAAGTCAATGAATGATTGTCATATTTTTTTAAAACAATTATTGGAATCATACTGTATTTTTAATATATGCCAAATGCAAATGTTTAACAATTGAAATGTTTGAAGTTTATCAATATGTATGTCACAGTGTAATCTGATTCAAATATCAGTGTTGGTATCCTTGTCTGATTTTTTTTCTTAGTAAACAAGCATGTACGTGTGTATTGCTGGAAGTATTTGCACGTGAAAGTAGCAACAGGTGCAAAACGTGCCACTAAATGTAAATATGTCACAACACATCAGTCTACTCCGGTCAGGGTCATTTAAAAAAAAAAAACTCTGGATAAATGTACTCAGTCTTTTCACATGAGTAAACCATTAATAAGCATATATACCATATAGAAAATGCATTAAGAAAACAACTCATCATTTCTAGAGTTAAGATAAAATCATATAATTCAATATATAGTAACACTTACCTTTTAAGAGATGTTCATTTTTAATTTCTCTCAAAATTCTCATTATTCTAGACATAATGGGGTTCACGTACAGATTTCCTCAGAATGCATCTCGATATATTTGGAATCTTTGGAAACTTTAAGTTTAACGGTCTAATTGAAATTAATAATCCATCCGTCCTTACAGTAATACAGAATTCAGAATTACAGATGCAGTAACATGTAATATGTATACTGTAAATACAGTAAATCAGTGTATCCTGAAGAACAACATTTCCCTAAATGTGGTGTACGATTACTGTCTCACCACAGAGAAATACCCGAATAAAGTGCCAGTATTCCCTTCATTTCCCGGGGAACAACAAGCTCCTGTCATGAGTAAATGTCGTCTTACACTGAGTCGGGGGTTCGATAGGTTCACCTGTACGATCTAAAGTAATCCAATACAGCCACTCTACAAGAAATCCTTCCTTTGTGAGGCCATAATATGCAGTTTGTCCCTTCTCCAAGCTAATGTTTGAAACCCTAGTGAGTGGTGTTGATTATGGAATGGCATTATGTGGAAATGTGTTTCTAATATTCTGTTCCTCTTCTGTATGTTGCTGGATTTTATTTCTGATTGCTTTTTGCTGTATTTCTGTGTCCTTAACATCACATCTATCTTTAAATTTCACTTAATAGAAGGTTCTTACAGCTGTGGGTCAGCCAAAGCTCAGCCTACTCAAATGACTTTCCATTATTAATCATTCTTCTGCATCCAACACATTCCTGAAGCGAAACATTAAGAGGATTGTTCACTCACAGCTGCACATTTGTGTTTTTTTAAGATGAAAAAAACTCATCAGACGATAAAAAAAACAGCACAAGAGTCAAAAAAATCATAAAAGTGTATTGTCTGGGGTACAGCTTTAGAAATTTGAATCAAGGCTTATGCTTTAATTTCCTAGCATCTATCTATCTATCTATCTATCTATCTATCTATCTATCTATCTATCTATCTATCTATCTATCTATCTATCTATCTATCTATCTATCTATCTATCTGTCTGTCTAATGCAATAATTTATGCAACTAAACAACTATCATAGGTTTTAAGGGATTTTCTTTCCCCCACACGATGGTTTGTAGCATTTTTATTG